>SNQJ01S0188715.1:7547-25858 GCA_010110895.2 Picea sitchensis
GTCCTTTTTATAGTTTTTAAATCTTGGGGATTTAAATCCCTTTTTCTGGAATCCCGAACTATTCTTCTGCTTCCAACATTCACGAGGTTTTCTCCGATGCCCAAGCTGTTCATAACAATATCTTGCCTTTCAGATAGTGTCTTCTAGGTTCTTTGGCTCATCAAACTCAATCATGTTCTGATAGTGCTTAGGTAGTCCATTGATGAATCGTTGCACCTTTGTATTTTCTGCTTTTATATAGGGTACGTACCTCAACAACTCAAGGAATCTGCTGACATATTCCTCTATAGTGAGTTTCCCCAGCTTGAGTTCATAAAATTCTTTAGTCTTTTCATCGAAACACTTTTTCGACAGATGCTTCTTCCCGAAGTATTTCTCAAACCGTTCCCAAGATAGGTCCTCTTCGTGAATCCCTTTTACATTCTTAAGGTCTTCCCACCAAATGGAAACCTTCCCATTCAGGTTGAAAGTGGCTACTAGGGCCTTCAAGTTTTCTGAGAAGTTATGGACTCTGAAATACTTCTTTAGTCCAAGAAGCCAGGCCTCTGCTTCCTCTCCCTTCTTTATTTCACTGTCGAAAGAGGGTGGTTTGGCATTCTTGAATTCTTCGAGATTATGATTTTTGGAATGATTTCGCTTCTTTCATTTTCTTCGGGAATAAGAAATAGTTCTGCTACTAGAAGATTCCTCCGAATCGCCAGTTTCCTTTCCAGAGGAATCGTCATATGATTTTCCCTTATCTCTGGGGTGGACCTTTCTCGAGGTTCTCTTCCCAGTGTGGCCACTTAAAATACCACGTTTCTATATTTCAGGTGGACTTCAACTTTTCTTTGTCTATCGTTGGTCCACGTGACTGTTGTCAGGTCCATGTTGCAATTGTCTTTGTATGTCATATAAACTCTACAACAGGACTGCATTAATTTTTGTTTTCTTCTCTTGCTCTTTTATCAACCTCTCATTTTCGGCCTTGCAGCTCTGTAGTTCGACCATGAGGCTTCTCACAGTCTCAGCTAGATCTGGAGGGGTCTCTACCACTCTCCTTTTGTCAGAGACTTCATCTCTATTATGGGAGCCATCCCCCACTTCATGGTGCATCACTATTCTATGCATCTATAGTTTCCTTCGGTTGATCGTCCGCTTGTTGTTCAGGAAAAACACTTGTTGTTAGTCAACATTATATTCATTCACAATCAACGCATAATTCATATTTTTCGAATGCATACACACAATAGGAATTTTCATTCTTAACTTTGGATTTTGATAAAGGGGTTAGGATAGAGAGTTACTCCTTTTAAGAGTACTTCAAATGGAGTTTCTACGCAACTTGTCCATGAGCCCAAGCAGGCCAAGTGTTGTAACCATGCTCTGATACCAGTTTGTCACATACCCACTATGTCAACCTAGATTTTTTTCATCTTTTCTTCAAGGGACAGAATCCCCGAATTTCTATGGGGCCTAGAGAAGACCATCCCTTCCCTTATCCTCCTCCATGTGATCATTGGCTATGATCACAGGCCTTACCAAAAAGGTACTTCTAGCTTTCGCGTTTTGGGATTTCTGTGTGCGAGCTCTCCCCGAATCCTTGTCCCTTGAAATGACGAAACCCGAAATGGGGTTAATGAGCTCCTTGGCTCCCCTTTTTCCTACTCCATGTGACCACCTTAGTGAAAACACGCTAACACCAAATGGAACTATCGAAACTCGACTTTCGAGATTCCTGTTGCAAGGGACCCTTGTTCCTTCAATCCCTGAAACTTGAAAGCCCAGTATCATCCGGATCTATGGTCCAGATCATCGACTTGATCAATGGCCCAGATTAAATCCCAGCATTCTACCTTTCAGGATTTTGGTGGGGTCTTCACTCCTATTTCCCTGATCTCCAGAACCTTGGTGGCTTTAGATCTTCACCACGCATCCCCTACAAATGGGCAGTCCAAATTCTTCCGGGACCCAAAATGTTGATTCTCGAGTTTAGATCCTTGATTAACTGCTAGCGCCTACCTCCTCCTTCTACCACATAACCCTATCCTGTGACCTATGGCTCATCCACAGAGCATGTTAGGGTTTTTTATACCAGGATTTCATGACTTGCGAAGACGAGGGGTCTTTCCCTCTGTTTTCCCGGATGCCAAAACGTCGAAAATTATTCACACTAAACCGGCTCATCCACAGAGTGCGTCGGGGTTTCGTATACCGGGATTTCATGACTTGTGAAGACGAGGGGTATTTCCCTCTGGTTTCCCGAATGCTGAAAAATCGAAAATTATTCACAATAAATCGGCTCATCCATAGAGCGCGTCGAGGTTTCGTATACCGAGATTTCACGACTTGCGAAGATGAGGGGTCTTGCCCTCTGGTTTCCCGGATGATGAAACGTCGAAACTTATTCACACTAAAACGATGGTCCAGATCACTCATGGATCAACGAACAGGATCACGTCACGATTTCGTGAATCGTGAGTTTGTGCGGTCTTACCCTTTTACCACTGCCACGTGAGTCAGCAAAATGCTACCCAACTGCCACGTGTTCTGTGCCGATGGACGGTTCAGAATACTTCATAACTTTCAGGACTTTGTCGAGTCCACTCTCCTGCCTATGCAAGGGTTAAGATCGATGGTCAATAGAGCTCCAATAGATCCTTGGATCTACGGTCTTGGATCCCATCGCTACTTGCGAAGGCTGAAGGGGTCGAGGTATTAACGCCTGCACTCCTCCTCTAGATCCATCGGTCTTGACAAATCTGGGGTATTTCCAAAAGGATTCCGACTGTTCGCCTACCAAATGATGGGGTATTCTCTTTTGATAAATGGGACTTGCTATCCTTTCTGAGCTTCATTCACAAGATTCAACCTCTCGGGGCTTCGAACTCCCACGACTTCGAAACCTGAGAGAACTACTCTTTCTTGTACAAGGTTTCCAGACCCAGGTCATCTGGACCTTCAGATGATTCTTGGGTAATTATCCCTAGGCTTGGTGTAACGCTCTGATACCATTCTATAACGCTTCCTCGACCATCATCCAACCCACTGGCTGGGCATACGCTACTTTGCAGAACAACATCATTTTATGATTAATTAATAACATGCATTTAAAACAGGTTAAACACATTTAAACTCAGATTCAACACAAAATTACTGCTAACATAAATAATCCATGGAATTAACATTCATTCATATGCATATGCACAGTAGAATAAATGATAAATATAAATACACAGACATGCAACACATAATTAAAACATCGTCTGGTACTTATCTTTGAAACGATGGTAATTCCATCAACCACGTGTAGGCCTTCCATGAACCTCCCAGCCTTAGACCACGCTGCTCATCAAGATCAGCAGTGGGTCACCCCCAAGCTGGGACTAAGCTCCACCCCAAGGCAAGGAATCCTAGGCTAAGCCGAGGTTACAGGTAAAACAACACAAAATGACTGGAAGGATTCTTCCCAGGATGCCATCTTACGCCCACTACTCTCGGACTCTCATTCCCCACATTCTTGTTCCACCCGAGAGTATACACCTTCACAAACACATTCCATCGGTGCTACACCTCCCTCTCTGGGTCTAAGAAACAGACCAGATCAAGAAGTCTCAGAGCCCGAAGCTAGTGCTGGACACTCTCTAGAAGAAACCACTTCCCAACAAACTCTCTCACCTAGAAAGTGTTGCTCACAGGCCTGACAACCTGCCTCTTCCAACAACAATCACCTCCCTCACATGGAGAGAGGTTACACACAGGCTCATCACGGACTTACATTGGCCAATAAACCATGTGTAGTCCAGCACTGCGTGGCCACAGCAGCCAACTGGGAAAATAGACACGGGCTTCCCAAATAGGTTCAACAATCACGAAATAGACTCAAGGTTATGGTTTTCTCAGGGACACGTGACCAACAATCCACGCAGGGGTCGACACAGGCTCAACGATTCATAACAGAGGTGTACCAGATTTCTCAAAAATCAACACAGACCTTTTCCCCGGTTTCAGAATTGCACGAGGGTATCTTGCAGAGGTTAGACGAGACTCACATTCAGATAGTTGACAGTGGAATGGAGGAGGAACCCCCAACATGACTCATTTCCACATTTTTAACTGCATGCGCTTGGGTTGACACTTGTCACCCATGAAGTTGCATGCATTCCTCCCCATTTGGAAATCACTTTTCATTCCAAAATAACTTAGGATGAAACATATATTTCACATGGTCTTTTTGGAATAATATTAAAATATTATTCCCAAGGACTTAAGCCCCTAGGCTCAACACTTAGCCCCTCTTCCCACCTTCCAGCCCCTAATCCCTTGCCCACTCTGTGGAAGCTTAGTCCTCCATCACTCATTCATCATGGTCGGTCTGCACGCAATGGTGTTTATATTTTTATTAATGTTCTGCGTGATTACATATACAAAAGCAGGCTCTTGGCCTTCAAAACTTAGGCTCTCTGGCCTAACAATAACATAATCCCACCAACTTATATAAACTTGGCTCACCAGCCTATAAAACATAATTACAATTCATTTCAGAAACATGATTTACAACAGTGCTTGGCCTTGGGGACATCACAATTCCCCTCCCCTTATTTCTGCACTGTCCTTAGTGCAACTTTACACTGCATCTGCAAGATTTTCAAAATTTTCAAAAAGATGTAGGTACTTTTCCCGCATAACATCTTCATGCTCCCATGTTGCGTCCTTAGGACCGTACTAGGTCCACTGGACCTTTACAAGCTTTATAGCTCGATTCCGGAGCTATTTTATTTTCCTGTCCAATATGTGCACAGGATGCACTTGCAGGACACCTTCTGGTTCCACCTGAATCACATTCCAGTCGATAACATGATTAGTATCAGGTATATATTTCTTAAGCAATGAAACATGAAACACATTATGTACAATCATAGATGTAGGTAATGCAAGCATGTATGAAACTGGCCCAGTCCTTTCCAAGATTTCAAATGGCCCACAAAATCTTGCTGCCAACTTGGCGCAACTTCCCAGCTTCAGGGAACTCCTGTTAGTTTTCACTTTATCGTCNAGGTAATGCAAGCATGTATGAAACTGGCCCAGTCCTTTCCAAGATTTCAAATGGCCCACAAAATCTTGCTGCCAACTTGGCGCAACTTCCCAGCTTCAGGGAACTCCTGTTAGTTTTCACTTTTAGGAAAACATGATCACCCACTTTGAATTCTCGGTGGGTTCTGTTCTTATCAGCATAACTTTTCTGCCTGTCCCGGGCAACTTTCAAATTCTGTTTAATTTTTATCATTTGGTCCTCCATCTCCTTGAGCAAATCTGGCCCAACTACTGCTCTGTCAGCTGGATTATCCCAACTCACTGGAGTGTTGCACTTTCTTCCATAAAGTGCTTCAAATGGGATCATCTTCAATGATGCATGATACCCATTATTGTAGGTGAATTCTACCAAATGCAGGTAGTCTTCCCATCTTGATAGTTTGTCCATCACTTACATTCTCAGCATGTCCTCTATTACTTTGTTCACCCTCTTTGTCCGTCCATCAGACTCGGGATGATACGCTGTACTAAAATTCAGATTAATTTCGAATCCTTTGAATAGTCCTTTCCAGAAATTTGAGGTGAATTTTGGGTCCCTATCAGACACAATCGTTTTAGGAATTACGTGCAAGCATGCCACTTCTTTTAAGAATATATCAACAACATCTACTACCTTGTGAGTGGTTTTCAGTGGAATAAAATGGGTATATTTTGTAAGCTTGTCCACCACAACCATGATTGAATTGTGCTGCTTACTCGTTCTAGGAAATCCTATAATAAAATCCATGGTCACCACTTCCCACTTCCATTCAGGAATGGGCAAAGGTAGCAGCAACCCTGCTGGGTGCCTATGCTCAGCTTTAACTTTCTGGCACTCCATACATCTGGCGATGTATTCAACGATCTCTCTCTTCATACCCGGGCAAAAGTAATGGATTTTGACTGCTTTCACAGTCTTCTGATATCTAGGGTGTCCAACATAAGTCGCGTTATGCATTTCTTTTAGAATCACAAGTTTCAATTCCTGGACATTGGGCATATACACTTTGTTTTTATAAAGAAGTATTCCATCAGCTTCCAAGATGTAATTTCCCTCTTTCTGTGGTCTTTCTCTCTGTTGTAGCTTTGCTACCATGTATCTGTACTGCAAATCTACATTTGCAGCTTCCAAAATTCTATCTTTAATATCAGTCCTGTGCATGCTAATGGTTGTAGCATGTAATTCATGCACCTTTCTGTTGAGTTCATCAACCACCTTGTTTTCCTTCCCTTTGATATGCTTGATATCAAAGTTCTATTCACACAGAAATTCTAGCCACCTACTTTTCTAGCGTTTAAGGTTGGATGATCAAACAGGTATTTCAGATTGTTATGGTCTGTTCTGAGTTCAAACCTCCTTCCCATGAGGTAATGTCTCCATTTCCTCAGAGAGTGAACGATTGCTGTCAAGTCCAAATCATGAGTGGCATAATTCTTTTCATGCTCTTTCATCTTCCTGGACTCATAACATATTACAAATCCATTATGGTTGAGAACTCCTCCCAACCCTTCCTTACACGCATCTATGTACACCACAAAATCCATATTTGGATCTGCAATCCTCAATATTGGAGCGCTGGTTAACAACTGCTTCAATCGTGGGAAACTCTTCTCACACTCTTCAGTCCACTGAAATATTTTCTCCTTCCTTTGCAAGGAAGTGATAGGGTGAGCTATCCTTGAGAGCCCTGCTATAAACCTTCTGTAATAGCCCGCTAGACCCATAAAAGATCTAACTTCCACCACATTCCTTGGCACTGACCATTCTCTAATGGCCTCAACCTTCTCAGGATCCACAATGATCCCTTCTTCTGAAATAATGTGCCCCAAGTAATGGATCTGCCTTTGATAAAATGAGCATTTGCTCAACTTGGAATACAACTGGTGTTATCTCAACACTTGCAACACCATCCTCGGGTGTGGTTCATGCTCTGCTTCTGACTTGGAATACACCAAAATGTCATCCAGGAAGACTATGACAAACTTGTCTAGATAGTCCCTGAATACACCATTCATCAAGCACATAAAAACAAAAGGTGTGTTTGATAGCCCAAACGGTACCACTGTGAACTAATAATGACCATACGTTGTTCTAAAGGTGGTCTTGCTGATGTCTTCATCCTTTATTATTATCTAGTGATATCCCGATCTAAGATCTATCTTCAAAAATATTTTTTCACCTTTCAACTGATCAAAAATATCCTCGATCCTCGATAGAGGATACTTGTTCTTGACAGTTACTTTGTTTAACTATCTGAAATCAATGCACAGCCTCAACGTCTCGTCCTTATTCTTCATGAATAGATCCGGGGCACCCCGTGACATGCTGGGGAAAATGTACCCCTTCTTTAGAAGATCTTACATCTACAATTGCAACTCTTTCAGCTCTGGCGTACTCATTCTATAAGGAGATTTCGACACTGGAGCTGCTCCAGGCATCAAATTTATAGAAAAATCAATGTCTCTCTTCGGAGGTAGTCCAGGTACCTCTTGAAATATGTCTTCAAACTCTGTAAGTACTTCATGGTCTCCAATATTTGGGACTTCATCTCTGGATGCTTCTTCCACATGGGCTAGAAATAATTGATAGCCTTTTCTGTGGCACTTCTTCAACTGCATTGCTAAGATTTCTCTAACCACCACAACTCTGGGAATCCCTTGGATTATTTTCTAATTCCCTTCCTCATTCAGGCATGTAAACTTCTTATTACGATAGTCCAGAAGGGCATGATTCTGGTCCAACTAGTCCATCCCAATTAAGAAGTCATAAGAGCCTAAAGGCAGAATATTCAATTCATCCTTATTGCTCAATCCTTTCATGTCCACAGGACAGGACTTAACAAACTCAGTGACTTTCCTCTTGGTTCCTGTAGCCAACTGCACTAACCAAGACTTTTCACGTTTGCTTCTTGATAAATGCAAACTTTCCACCACCCTAGGATCTACATAACTATGGTTATCCCCTAAATCAATTAAAATAATAAATGGTCAGTTGTTGATCATACCTTCCACTTCAATCATGTGCGATTGAAATTCAGCTTGCTTGTTTTCCAGGGCCACATAGATCCTTGACATTCTACTACCCATGTCCTCCATTGTTTCAGCTTGTTGAACATTATGGACAGTTCTTGCTTTGCCAGTTTTATGGGGACAATCTCTATATTTGTGGTTCCCTTTACAACCCCAACACTGAATGGGTGTCTGTCTCTGCCTTTGTTCCCCCACTTCAGCTGTTCTCAACTCTCTAAACAATAGATTTCCTTGAGGACTATTTCTGAAAAAGGGAGGTTTGTTTCCCTTCTATCTCTGTTCCTTCTTAAACTTCCTCTAGTCATCCCAAGCCTTCCGAAAGGTAGGCTTTTCTCTTTGCTGTTCATATAAGCATTTATCCCTTCTTATTGTTTCTTCCATAGTCTTAGGATCATCATACTGAATCTTGTCACCAATGGCAGGTGGAATTCCACTTAGATACCTCTGAATCTTGACAGCCTCATCCTTGATGAATGGAACATACTTCAGTAGTTCCAAGAAACTTCGTTCATATTCATCAATGGTCATGCTGCCTAGCTTGAGTTCGAAGAACTCCTTCATCTTTCTGTCATAGTATCTTTTAGTCAGGTATTTCTTCTCAAAATACCTCTCGAACTCCTTCCAAGTGATGTCTTTCTCTCTAATGTGTTGCACCTACACAAACTGATCCCACCACATGGATGCTTTTCCTTTTAGTTGATACATCGCAATTCTTCCTTCTGGATGAGAGGAATAATTCTGCAGTTGGAAATATTTCCTCATGCCAAGAAACCATGTTTCGACATCTTCCTCCTTCTTATGTTCTCCATCAAATGTAGGAGACTTAATCTTATTCATCTCCCCTTTCAATTCATACACTCCAGATATTCAGTGCTTTCTGGCAGGAGATGGGCTTGAACTACTGTGTGGTTCCCTACTGGAATGCTTTGGGGAGTGACGACGATGTCTACTAACACTCCTTGATATTCTTTTCCTCTCATGGGTCCTATGACTCTCTGTCTTGCTTGAGTCACTCTCCTTTTCCAATTTCTTTTATATTCTTTCCATACTCTTCAACATCCTTAAGTTGAATTGACCTTGCCTATCCCTGACTTTCATGAGCTTTCGACTATCAGCTCGGCGAGCCTGGGCATCTTTCTGCAATATTTCGATGAGTTTCATCATATGTCCTTCCTTATCCAATTCTCTTCTGTGCCCATTGGAGTTCGATCCTTCGACTCCTAGGTTGACCTTCCTTTCTTCTCTTTCATTTTCTGAATTGGAGGTAATCCACACCTCTTCCATTTCTATACTCGGCATCGATTCACAGTTGTCCTGACACTCGTTGAACTTTGCACACACAACGTGCAGTCAATGAAGTTTTTCAAGACTTAAACCCTTAATAAAACTTCAACATTCATAACCAACGTGAATAAGAAAAACGTTTCGAATCCACTAAGTTTTCTGAGCTCTGTTTGGCTTTGCAATTTTCAGGACTTTGGGACTTCGGGTTTTGGGGTTTTGATCCATGAGTCCCTCATACTCGCTTTCAGGACTTTGGGTTTCATAGTTTTGGTCCACGAGGATCCAACAGTTAAATCCTCGATGGTTCTTGTTTCTTCGAAAATTTCAGGATTTTGGCACTTCGGTTTTTGGGTCTTCGGTACCTGGGAGTTCATGAACCAGTGACTCCAAGTCTCTTGTCGCTTCAATCCCCGACTTCCAAAATTTCTATCTCCTTACCCTTTGGGCCCATAGTACAATTGTCTCCCTTAACCACGGTGGCGCGTGGCACGTTCAGGAGGGTCCACGTCACCCTCGGTGACGTCATCGTGTCCCACCACTCTCGCTTTTCTTCTCGACCCGCTGGCATGTGGTAAACATCCATGTGCCCACGTCCCTTCCAAGTGAAATCCAATGGTTAGACCTCTCTTAGATATATGGCGTAGATCCTTTCAATGTTTTCAGGATTTCAAGTTTTCAGTAACCGGGAGTTCGCGATGTAGCGACTCCAAGTCTCTTGTCATTTCAATCACCGAATTCTGAAATGATCCAACGGTTCAAGTTCCTCTCCTATGATCTACGGTGTAGATCGTTTTGGGATTTTGCGTACTGCAATTTCCACGTTCCTGTGCAACTCCAAAGGGTTTTAAGCCTTGCGCACGTTCTCCAAATCTGATGATCATGAGGGTTTTCCTTTCCTCCCGAACAGATCCTACGGCTCCCACACCTCATGCATTGAACTCTCTCTCTCTCTCGGTGGCCATATACCACACTGGCTACGGATTCTAAAATATCGCTAAACCTCCTGAGCTTTGTAACACGGTCAAGTGATTCCTTGACACTCAGGAACATTTTGGGGTTTGAAATTGGCCCTCCAGACACAATTTCTTCTCAAAAATTTCGATCCGAAGACCACTTATCCAGCTCATCTAGGCTCAGCTTTGAAACCTTGGATCTGATACCATTCTTTAACGCTTCCCCAACCGTCATCCAACCCATTGGCCAGACAGACGCTACTTTGCGTAACAACATCATTTTATGCTTAATTAATAACATGCATTTAAAGGTTAAACACATTTAAACTCAGAGTTAGCACAAAATTACTGCTGACATAAATAATCCATGGAATTAACATTCATTCATATGCACAACAGAATACATGATAAATATAAATACACAGACATGCAACACATAATTAAAACATCGTCTGGTACTTATCTTTGAAACAGTGGTAATTCCACAATCCACGTCCAGGCCTTCCACGAACCTCCCAACCTTATACCATGCTTCTCATCAAGCTCAGCAATGGGTCACCCCCGAGCTAAGACTAAGCTCCACCCCAAGGCAAGGAATCCTAAGCTAGGTTGAGGTTATAGGGAAAACAACACAGAATGACTGGAAGGATTCTTCCCAGGATGCCATCTTACGCCCACTACTCCCGGACTCTCATTCCCCGCATGCATGTTCCACCCAGGAGTATACACCTTCACAAGCATAGTCCATCGGTCCTACACCTCCCTCTCTAGGTCTCGACAACAGGCCAGATCAGGAATTCTTAGAGCCCGAAGTTGGTGCTGGACACTCTTTGGAAGAAACCACTTCCCAACAAACTCTCTCACCTAGAAAGAGTTTCTCATAGGCCTGACAACCTGCCTCTTCCAACAACAATCACCTCCCTCACCTAGAGAGAGGTTACACACAGGCTCAACACAGACTTACACTAGCCAGTAAACCACGCACAATCCAGCACTGCGTGGCCACAACAACCAACTGGGAAAACAGACAAGGCTTCCAAAACAGGCTCAACAATCACAAAATAGACTCAAGGTTATGGTTTTCTCAGGGACGCGTGACCAACAATCCACGCAGGGGTCGACACAGGCTCAACGGTTCAGAAAAGAGGTGTACCAGCTTTCTCAGGAATCAACATAGAACCTTTCCGCGGTTTCAGAATTGCACGAGGGTATCTTGCAGAGGTCAAATGGGACTCACGTTCAGACGATTGACGATGGAATGGAGGAGGAACCCCAACACGACTCATTTCCACAGTTTTAATTGCATGTGCTTGGGTTGACACTTGTCACCCATGAAGCTGGATGTGCTTCATAGCATGCGTTCCTCACCATTTGGAAGTCACTTGTCATTCCAAAAGAACTTAGGATAACACATATATTTCACATGGTCTTTTTGGAATAATATTAAAATATTTTTCCCAAGGACTTAAGCCCCTAGGCTCAACACTTAGCCCCTCTTCACACATTCCAGCTCCTAATCCCTTTCCCACTCTGTGGAAGCTTAGTCCCCCATCACTCATTCATCGTGGTCGGTCTGCACGCAACGGTGTTTATATTTTTATTAATGTTCTGTGTGATTACATATACAAAAGAAGGCTCTTTGCCTTTAACACTTAGGCTCTCTAGACTAACAATCACATAAGCCCACCAACTTATATAAACTTGGCTCACCAGCCTATAAAACATAATTACAATTCATTTCAGAATCATGATTTACAACAGGGCTCGGCCTTGGGGACATTACACTTGGTGACCTGACTGAGATGCCTTCCTAATTCACCGAGCTATGAACTCTATGATCGGGGTAAAGTAAACTTGTGGGTTTTCTATAACGGTAGTCTTTTCAAGGAACTCACTCTGACTCTGAAATGTGAGGAAACTCCCCAGAAAAATGTGCATTCGAGAAATTAAACCAAGACAGAGCACGAGTCAAGTAGATGGGACAATTCTCAAAAGAATGGACTTGTATTTTGAACTTATTCATTCTATACATAAACCGATTGTGGTCATATATGAGTATAGGCATGCATCCATTATTCCCAATCAAAACACAAGGCAATCACTTCTATACAAAAACCATTTATGAGCATATAAAAATGAGCATGCATTAAGGATATTCAATTCAAAATACAAGACATAAACACTTATAAGAAACACCAGGCATGACGTGATTGCTGAGAGGGGTGCTTGTTTCCACCCAACCGTAGGCTTAGTGACTCCAAACGGATTTACCACTAGCCACCCCCGAGCTAGACCATGATGCTTGAGATTCAGTCTCCTACTTCCAGCTCAATGGAAGTCAAGGATGAAGGTTACTCTCCTCCTCCTTTGTTCAGAACTCCCTTTATTTCCAGAGTTCCTCCCGGTTCTATTTCGCAATCCCTATCGCACGTGTTCTCTTTTTTTCCTCTTTCCCCACACTTCCTTTCTTGCCTTTTCTGCAAGATTGCGTGTGGCACGAATTCCCCCATATGTGGTCAGGTTTGAGAGCTTCTATGGATGGGAGGTTCACCCCCATCCCCTCATTAACTCTTAAGGAGCCTCCCCACCTACCATCCTGATGGGTAATTCATTCTAGGGTTAGAGAGTTGCTCTTGGTCTTTGAGCAAGTAAAAACGAGTATGGTATTGGTTTGGTGGAAGTTAACTCAACCATTCCAGGTCCCTTCCACCACATCTCATTAGCCATCGTGGTCTCTTTTAACACATCGCCTCCCAATAGTCATGCAACTCGTATTCATAACATAATTTACATTCATCAACCTTTTATACAAAGGTTCGTCAAATTAAACATTCACATCTTTGGGTTTGCCATAGTTCTTGGTCAATATAGTTATTTTTACAAGCTAGTGGAAACAGGGTGTTACAGTGCTAGGATTGTCTTTGTGTCTCCTACAACTATTTCCATGCTCTTTTCTTATAGGCTCGAGTTTGATTTTACTAACAATATTGCCAAATATGAATCCTTGAACCTGGGATTAGATTTGTCCCTAGATATGAATATTAAGTGACTAAAGGTAATTGGGGATTACAATCTTATTGTTCACAAATAAAATAGGTGTTTTCTTATCAGAACGTGAGATTAAGGAGATATAGAAACACAAAAATATACACTATAGAACTCTTTGATACATTTACAATTGTTCCAAGAGAGAAAAATGTTGTTGTTGATGCATTGGCAACATACATTTTGCAATCATGCAGGGAGATGGCCCATGCTAAGTGTAAAATGGAAGTAATTTTTAGACCATCCATCCTAGATTATATTGAACATTGGCAAGTTTTTAATGATGATTCCCAAATTCTTTGTTTTCTACATGGTTTGAAAGAATCTTCAGAAAACCAAGTAAATTGGAAATTTGAAAGTCAAGAATTGGAAATTGAAGACTTTCCAAACAATTCAATCCCAAAAGGAGTAGTTCCGTTAGAAATAATATTTGATAGACGTGAGGTGTACAAAGGGAAACATGTTGTTAATTAATATGTGGAGGCCTTTGATATTAACAATGGTTCAACATCTAGCCTTAGGATGATTAAAATAGGAAAGAACACTACTCCTGATGAAAGAAGAGATATCAATAATTTCTTTCATGAGTACAACGATGTCTTTGTCTGGTCATATGATGATTAGAAGTATGATAAAGGAGACATTATCCAATGTACCAATCCTTTGAAAGAATGGGTGAAACATTTTAGACAAAATAAACAAAATATTAATCCTAAATTGTCGCCCTTGATCCAAAAGGAATTGCAAAATATGCTTGAAGCTAAGATTATATCTCCCATTAGTCATTCCTCTTGGGTTACCAACCTTGTGGTAGTTTGAAATAAAAATGGTGATATCTATTTGTGTTTCAACTTTAGAATCCTTAATCATGTTTCCCTCAAAGAAAATTATCCTCTCCCTAATATGGAAAAATTGTTGCAAAGAGTTAAGGTTGGAATTCTTTCTATGTGGGATGGTTTCTCAAGATATAACCAAGTTTTGGTTAAAGAAGAAGACCAATTTAATACAACTTTCACCACCTCATGGGGAACCTACAAGTACTTGAGAATTCCCTTTTTCTTTTAAATGTTGGTTCAACCTTTCAGAGGGAAATGGACTTTTCTTTCAGGGACTTGTTCTAAAAGATAATCAATATTTACCAAGATGACTTAATTATTGTTCCCAAGGAAAGAAATGCACATGTGCATCATTTGAGGAAAGTGTCTAAGTGATGTTGAAAGTATGGAATCTCAATCAATCCTAAGAATTCAACATTTGGTGTAGACCAAGGGAAATTGTTGGGTCACATTATCTCCAAAGAAGGTATATGTATTGATCTAGAAATATTTGAATCCATAAGAAAAATTCATTTCCAATTTAATAGAAAGGATTTATAGTCATTCTTCGGAAAGATTAACTTTATAAGAATATTTATTCCAACTTTTGTCGAAATTGTCAAACCAATGAATTCTTTTTTGAAGAAATATGTGTTGTTCAAATGGGATGATTGTAGTAAGAAATATTTCAAATACATTAAAGAATCCATCACAATGACACCAATCCTTGTTTGGCATAATTATTCCTGAGACTTTGTCATTTTCTCATTTGCATTTGAATATACTGCTGTTGGTGTGTTTTTGCAAAAGAACAAGGTTAATTATAAGAAACCTATTGCTTTCATGAGTAAGATCCTTAGGGATTCTGAATTAAAATACACCATTACTGAAAAGAAAGCCTATGCCTTAGTGCAATCATTGAAACATTTTAGGAGTTATGTTGGGTGCAACAAAATCATAACGCATTTCCCATACCTAGCTCTTAAAGATGTATTGATGCAATAATATTGTCTTAGAACTAGGGGGAAATGGTTATCAAAGATTCAAGAGTATGACCTTGACATTAAAGCAACTAAAATCATAAAAGGGAAAGTTTTAGCTAATATGTTGACTTAAGGGAATGAGAAATCCTTGGGATTAGGTGAGAATGACCAAGTGAATTTGGTCTTGAGTGAATTTGAAAATGATGAGTGGTATTTGGATATCATTTATTACTTGAAGAATTTATCATGTCGTAACCACTTGATTGATCATAAAATAAGAGATTTGAGATTGAAATTCATGATATTTTGTTTGAACTAGGATGTCCTTGGTTGAAGAAACCTTGATGGAATAATCCTTAGATGCGTTAACAAAGAAGAGGCCAACAAGTTAGTTGAATAATTTAATTCGGTATATTGTGGGGGCCATTTTGCAGGCTATACTACTACACATAAAATATTGAGGGTAGATTATTATTGGCCTACATTGTTCATTGACACTCATTGTTATGTTAGGTATTGTCATCCATGCCAATTTTTCTCAAGGAAATAATGATTTCCCACTTTACCTTTGAAACAAGTTATAGTTGAAGAACCTTTTCAACAGTGGGGTTTGGATTTTGTCGGTGAGTTTAAAGAAAATTCTAGTAATAGATATTGATGGATGTTGGCGACTACAAACTATTTCATTAGGTGGGTGGAGGCCATACTGATATGTAATCTACCGTGGATATTCCACTGGAACAATTCGTCACAACAAATATTGTAATATTTTGAAATATTAGATTATGCAAATTATTTCCTTAGATCCCAGATTAATTGTTACTAGATCAATTCTTGAATTTATAAAATAATTGAAATTGAAATGAAGGAACAAGCAAATAAACACACCATACACACCATTGAACACAAGATGTATTCTAGGAAACCTAATATGATAGAAAACCCAACTAGAAGGTGAGGCCTATGCTCTAGTCTCTTTTCTTTAGTTATGAAAATGCAAATACAAAGAAAGGGGCACTCACTATGGAGTTTCCTATGACATTGTGGCATGAACGTCTAATACATAATCTACTTCCTCCTATGTTATCCTCTCAAATCCCACTCCTAGATGCTCTACTCAAATATGGAACAAGTACAATGCTAAAAGAATGAAATCCCTCCTCTTCCTAGTGGCCCAGTATTTAACATAGCACGATAGACATCTAAGGTTCAAGTTTTTGCGTCCTCAACCCTCAATTAGTGATAAGATTTTGGACCTTATATAATATTCTTGAAATTACACACATGGATATCTCCACATGTGTGATTAATGAGGGCTGATGTGGCATCCACTCATACCATGGTGGTGAACAAGGTAGGTCAACTTTAGGAAGGCATAACTTCCACATACGAGCTTTGATTGAGGTGATTTTCACACTATTTGAAAGGTATCAAAGTGCAGAACAAAAATAAGGGGATGGAGCTACGTGTGCAAATTTTTGACTCCCCCAAAATGCCATTTGATGTCTTAAAGTGGATATAAAAGGTTTTGGACCCCAAATATCCAAAATGGGACATGCGATTGAAAAGGGACCTATAAGCCAATTCCTCCAATTTTTCCACCTAGAAAGTACTAAGATAGATGGAAAATTATATGATGATCCATTCTAAATCATACCTCCCCATTTAGGGAGTCTTTTGATCCCCAAAATATTTTATTGAATGAGTTGAGGAAATTTTTCCTCTACCCATTTTTCTTCGCCTGGAAGTTGTCCTTTCAACCCGATCTACCAAAGGTCATGTTATCCATGTCTGGTAGTTTAGGACTTATTCTATAAAACTATATCTTTTGCCAAATTTTCCTTAGTTTATGGTGCTAATTCATCTATCATAGGTAGGAATTTCTCCTTAGTTTCCTGATCTAACATGGAAGGCTCACAGAGTTTCAGATTCTCCACATTCACTATTGATTAAATGCGCATATATGGGGGTAGATTGAGTCTATAGGCATTATCACCCACTTTATCCAATACTTCAAAAGAACCATACCATAGAGCCTTGATCTTCTTACCAGGACCTTGTACTATTTCCTTGTTCATTTGTAACCAAAATTTGTCTCTCACTTTGTATGATTTCTCTATTCCATGCCATTCATGTTGGGCTTTGTACCTTTCCTATGACTTCTTCAATGTCTCCTATAATTTCAAATGGATCTACCTAATATTTTCAACAAACTTCTCTACTGTCAATGCTTCTCCTATGATGTATTCTCTCACTCCTTGTTTTCCAGAGACAACATCTGAGGGTGAAGATGGAAAATACCCAAATCAAGTTTCAAAATGGGACTTATTAGTAGAAGTATGGATTGATCTATTATAAGAGTGTTGAATGTAGATCAAATTTTTATCCTAGGTCTTTTGCTGCTTCTAATTGTAACCCATCAAAAGTTGTATCAAAGTCCTATTGACTAAATTTTTCTACCCATTTGTTTGTATATGCAATGTTGTAGATCTCTTTAACTTCGTGTTCATATTCTCCCAAAGTGTAGTCCAAAAGGCATTGAAAAATGTAGTATACATATTTAAGATGATGCTCCTTAGTATCCCAAAGTGCACCCAAACATGTTCAAAGAACATGTTTTTTGTTTCTTGTCCTTTGATAGTTTTTTTACAAGGCATAAGAATGCACATATTTGTTAGGGACAAAACCTCCCTAACCCTTCATGTAGATAGAATAATATGTTTTCTATATAATTAAGGATAACATTAGTAAATAATGTCTATATAATAATGTGAATAAGTCTAATGTAAGAAGACTTAATAGAAGCTTCTGCTTCTAGAAAGATCTTTCTATAGAATTTTATTTAGAAGATATAATTACTATATATATAAGTAAAAGGTATGGGAAATTCTTGTCTTGAGAATTCTTGTAATAGAGCGTTGCTTTTCTAGAGGCTTCCCCCTCAAAGAGACAAGTGAACTTGGATTTATATCAATAAAGGTATCATCGTTGGTGTTGTTATTCTCTATATTTTGTCATTCCACTAGTATTTGCTGCAATATTTTATATGTTTCTGCTTATTATAATACATATGGTATGTAATACCCCAAGGCCGAGCCCCTTTTGAATTGTAATTTTTCTTATAGGCTGGTGAGCCAAGTGGTTATAAG
>SNQJ01S0188716.1:0-18311 GCA_010110895.2 Picea sitchensis
AGGTTTATCTAAAGAGGGCTTCAGGAAATCTAGGCCGATCCGTACACAGGTGCTATCTGATGCTCTACCACTCGAAGGGGTACCAACAGGGGTTACAAGGGTGGCCAACAGATGTGTGCTTAAGAACCACTTGTATTTCCTGCGTGTATGAATCCCTCAACCGCGGGTTTATGCATGTAACGACAGATATTTGTGGCTTAAAAATGCTGGAATATGTCTCTACCCTGAAAAACAATACCCACAATTTCTGGCAAGGAAAGTGCTCTGATACCACTTGCAAGATACCAGATATATAAAATATGCAGAACAAAAATAAAATGCTAGAAATAGCGGAATAACAGTAAAATATCCAGCATAATCTTCACAATACATATAAATGATATACGAAATAACAATAGAAAAAGCACTTTGATTCAGAAAGAAATGTTCACAGGCCTCTTCGAGGGGGCAAACTCCATTCAAGCAACGCTCTGTTACAATAATCTTCCCGCTTGGGTTCTCATACGCTCACCCCTTATTTATACTAAATATGTCTATTAAGAGAAGCATCTAGTGGAAGATCCTTCTAGAAGTGGAAGCTTCTATTAGGTATTCTTACATCCACCTTATTCTATTTTATTGAAAGGCCTTATTAGTATTTACCTTTATTACATCCGAATACATTGATCTACCTATGTGTGGGTTAAGACCTTAACACTTTGAGCACTTGTTTAATTTGATAAGGTAGTTTTGATCCACAAGCTTAGGTGGCTCTTGTTTTAAATGTGATTTTAATTGCTACGATACATTTGACCCGAGACCCTTGGAGGGCACACTCATTTGTCTTTGCAAGACCTTGTTTGGTGGGCATTTTGAAGGAACAAGCATAGATTAGGCCTTCTTGGGGGCATAAATCCCATGGATGGATGCCATGAACCAAACCTTGGGGCAATAAAGATGATGGAAGTTGCATTTGGAGGCAAGGGAAGACACCTTGGAGGACTTCAACCAACACTTACTATCCCAATGACTTACTTTTGGAGGCTAAAGCACTACACTTCTGGGCTTGACATCTTGTTTGGGAATAGGCTTTGATGATGGTGGTGAAGTTTGATGATGAATTGGCATGATATATGGAGAAGAGGAAGCCTAAATTGATGACACATGGCATTTGGCGGCCTAACTCTCTCTTCAAAAAGCCAACAAATTCCTTCAAGTGGCAAAACGTCACCCTTTTAGTGCATGATTGTTGGAGAAATTTCTATTTTCAACACACTAGTTCAGTGGGAGTAACACTAGTTCAGTGGGAGTTAACTGAGTAGTTCTATTTTAGACTTTCTAATATTAGACCATCACTATTATGCAACCATTCCTAATTATAGGATGTCATTGCCTATATGAGTGAATATCAGTCACTCATTGATCATATCATAACATACATTGATTCTCATTCTTCATTGTGTATCTCTCTTCTTTTTCTTGATAAGCTTTGTTTGTGTATGCTTTATCTAGATCTCTTGTGCAGGTTTCCATGAATCATTGACATGGTATCAGAGACGAGCTACATGGAGCAACCCAGAAAATCTAGAGAAGAGTGAAAGAGACCTTGAGTAAACCTATTTTCCGCAATCATCATGACCTATCCCTATCAAAAGGTGCAACGATTGGAATTGTCGCAACCTATCCCTATTGAAGGGTGTGACGGTTGCTCTCAGACTAACACTTTCCTCTAATAAGGAAATCATAAATGCTATGTCTCGTGGCTTGCTTATTTTGTCATTGAAGATGATGTTATTCCTAGGTAGTCATATTTTACATCATAGAGACCTTAGAAGTAGGTTATAATCCTTTTCCATAACAGGCCTACCTTTTAGGTGTGTTGAGTAGTTTTTTTCTAGATAAGGAGAAAATAATTCTAATCTCTCACTTGAGGCAAGTTTAATTCTACACCATGGAACACTAGATTCCATGCTTGAAGTGTTATTGAGTAAGCTATGTTAACTCCCATTTATAGGGATAACTAAGGACACAATGTCTTGATGCCCTCAGGTTGTAGACATGGAGTGCCGAGGGATAGATCGACCCATGGTTTCCTCTTACACATGGGGATACCCTCTTCACCACCATACTTCTCTGGTTCGTCATGATGGCATCGACCACATCAGCTTGTTTCTGGAAGACAATGGGTCTTTCTCCGTGAGGTAGAAGTCAGGTATTGTGGTAAGTGTCACTTTAATAATCAAGGCATTTGAGTATTTTTCATTTAAAGTTGCTTTTGATTTTAGAACGTCTAATTGGAAATTATGCTCTTTGCCCAGTTTCACCTTGGTGGTTGACATTGTGCCCTAGTAAGTGGTCACCCTTGGGGAAAGGTTTTCTACTAGGAGGTCTCCTTGATGAGTCATCATACCATTCCCGATCATACTTATCATTTTTCACATTTCATCCTTTTTGTCTCCTTATATTTTTGGATTTGCGGGTGTATTGAACCAAGAAAGGATTGTACCTCATTTCATGGGAATAAGGGGATGAAGGCCTAGAGGGAATGTAGCTTGAAAAAGATAAAATCCAAAATTATGACCTTCCACATGTTTGCATAAATAGGTCTTTAGAATGATGAAGCGTTTCTCTTAAAATTGAAGACCTACAAAATAAATTTTCACATATATAAATGTCCCACTTGTTGAGGGATCTACACAAGTGCATTATACCCTTTGCTTTACCCATATGGAATTCTGTGTACCTCCAACTTCAAGTGACATTATGGTACTTCTTTAAATTCTTATGTTAACCAGTTGTAGTACCCAATTGTTCTGGAATTTAATTAATTAATGGAAAATAAATGGGTTTGGAAAAAGGTTACATTAAAAACGAAGGTGAAACACACCCTATCCAAAGGCACCCGTAAATGAGACACTATGAACCCTTGTATGTCGTGAATCACATGCCACCAAGTATTTCCCCCATCCACCTCATTTTCTTCACATGACTTATATAGGGTCCACCTGGGAAACACTCCTTGAATTGAGGAATGGCTTGCCCAATAGGTCACCTTGACAACCCTCCCATAACTAAACTTGACAAGTTGCATAGGGTCTTTGAGCACTTTTTTAATTTGATAAGGTAGTTTTGGTCCACATGCTTAGGTGGTTCTTGTATTAAATGTGATTTTAATTTCTATGATACATTTGACTTGCGACCCTTGGACGACACACTCATTTGTCTTTGCAGGACCTTGTTTGGTGGGCATTTTGAAGGAACAAGCCTAGATTGGGCCTTCTTGGGGGCATAAATCCCATGGATGGATGCCATGAACCAAACCTTGGGGCAAGAAAGATGATGTCAGTTGCTTTTGGAGGCAAGGGAAGACACCTTGGAGGACCTCACCCAACCCTTACTATCCCAACGACTTGCCTTTGGAGTCTAAAGCACTGCACTTTTGGGCTTGACGTCTGGTTTGGGGCTAGGGTTTGATGATGGTGGTGAATTTTGATGATGAATTGGCATGATAGATGGAGAAGAGGAAGCCTAAATTGATGACACATGGACTTTGGCAGCCTAACGCTCTCTTCAAAAACCCAACAACTTCCTTCAAGTGGAAAAACAACACCCTTTTAGTGCATGATTGTTGGAGAAATTTCTATTTTCGACACACTAGTTCAGTGGGAGTTAACTGGGTAGTTCTATTTTAGACTTACTAATATTATACAATGACTATTATGCATGAATTCCTAATTATAGGATGTCATTGCCTATATGAGTGAAGATCACTCACTCATTGATCAAATCATAATATACATTGATTCTTATTATTCATTGTGTATCTCCATTTTCTTGATAAGATTTCTTTGTGTATTCTTTAGCATGGTCTCCTGTGCAGGTTACCATGAAACACTTACATGGTATCAGATCCAAGCTTCTTGGAGCAACCTAGACAAGCCAGAGAAGAGGGAAAGAGACCTTGAGTAAACCTATTTTCCACAATCGTCGCGACCTATCTCTATCGAAAGGTGCGACGATTGGAATCGTCATGGCCTATCCCTATCGAAGGGTGCGACAGTCACTCTCAGACTAACACTTTCCTCTAATAAGGAAATCACAAATGCTATGTTTCCTGGCTTGCTTCTTTGGTCATTGAAGATGATGTTATTCCTAGGTATTCATATTTTACATCAAAGAGACCTTAGAAGTAGGTTATAATCCTTTTCCATAGTAGTCCTACCTTTTAGGTGTGTTGAGTAGTTTTTTTCTAGATAAGGAGAAAATAATTTTGATCTCTCACTTGAGGCTAGTTTAATTCTGCACCAAGGAACACTAGATTCCATGCTTGAAGTGTTATTGAGTAAGCTATGCTATCCCCCATTTATAGGGATAACTCAGGACACGATGTCTCGAGGCCCTCAGGTTGCAGAGATGGAGTGCCGAGGTATAGATCGACCCATGGTGTGAACTTACACATGGGGATACCCTCTTCACCACCATACTTCTCTGGTTCGTCATGACGACATCGACCACATCAGCTTGTTTCTGGAAGACAATGGGTCTTTCTCCATGAGGTACAAGTCAGGTATTGTGGCAAGTGTCAGTTTAATAATCGAGGCATTTGAGTATGTTGCATTTAAAGTTGATTTTGATTTTAGAACGTCTTGGAAATTATGCTCTTTTCCCTGTTTCACCTTTGTGGTTGACATTGTGCCCTAGTAAGTAGTCACCCTTGGGGAAAGGTTTTCTACTGGGATGTCTCCTTGATGATTCATCGTACCATTCCTATTCATACTTATCATTTTTCACACTTCATCCTTTTCATCTCCTTATATTTTTGGATTTTCGGGTGTACTAAACCAAGAAGGGATTGTACCTCATTTCATGGGAATAAAGGGATGAAGGCATAGAAGGAATGTAGTTGGAAAAAGATAAAATCCAAAATTTTGACCTTCTATATGCATGCCCAAATAGGTCTTGAGAACGATGAAGCGTTTCTCTTAAAATTGAAGACCTACAAAAGAAATTTTCACATATATAAATGTCCCACTTATTGAGGGATCTACACAAGTGCATTATACCCTTTGATTTACCCATATGGAACTCTGTGTGCCTCCAACTTCAAGTGACATTATGGTACTTCTTTCAATTCTTATGTTACCCAATTGTTTTGGAATTTAATTACTTAATGACAAATAAATGGGCTTGGAAAAAGGTTACATTAAAAATGAAGGTGCAACACACCCTATATAAAGGAACCCATAAATGAGACACTATGAACCCTTGTACACCGTGAACCCCGTGCCAAAAAGTATTCCCCCCATCCACTTCGTCTTATTCACATGACTTAGATAGGGTCCACTGTGAAAACACTCCTTGAATTGAGGAATGGCTTACCCAATAGGTCACCTTGACAACCGTCCCATACCTAAACTTGACAAGTTGCATAGGGTCTTTGAGCACTTGTTTAATATTATAAGGTAGTTTTGATCCACATGCTTAGGTGGCTCTTGTATTACATGTGATTTTAATTTCTATGATACATTTTACTTAATACCCTTGGAGGGCACACTCATTTGTCTTTGTAGGAGCTTGTTTGGTGGGCATTTTGAAGGAACAAGCCTAGATTGGGCCTTCTTGGGGGCATAAAGCCCATGTATGGATGCCATGAACCAAACCTTGGTGCATGAAAGATGATTGAAGTTTCCTTTGGAGGCAAGGGAAGACACCTTGGAGGACCTCAACCAACCCTTACTATCCCAACAACTTGCCTTTGGAGGCTAAAGCACTGCACTTTTGGTATTGACATCTTGTTTGGGGATAGGGTTTGATGATGGTGGTGAAATTTGATGATGAATTGGCATGATAGATGGAGAAGAGGAAGACTAAATTGATGACACATGGCCTTTGGCAGACTAACGCTCTCCTAAAAAACCCAACAACTTCCTTCAAGTGACAAAACGTCACTCTTTCAGGGCATGATTGTTGGAGAAATTCTATTTTCGACACACTAGTTCAATGGGAGTTAACTGACTAGTTCTATTTTAGACTTTCTAATATTAGATCATCACTATTATGCATGCATTCCTAATTATAGGATGTCATTGCCTATATGAGTGAAGATCACTCACTCACTCATTGATCAGATTATAATATACATTGATTCTCATTCTTCATTGTGTATCTCTCTTCCTTTTCTTAATAAGATTTGTTTGTGTATGCTTTATCAAGCTCTCCTGTGCATGTTTCCATGAAACACTGAGATGGTATTAGATCCGAGCTTCTTGGAGAAACCCATACAAATGAGAGAAGAGAGAAAGAGACATTCAGTATACCTATTTTTTTCAATTGTCACGACCTATCCCTATAGAACGTTGCAAGATTGGAATCATCATGGCCTATCGCCGTCGAAGGGTGCGACGATCGCTCTCAGACTAACACTTTCCTCTAATAAGGAAATCATAAATGCTATGTCTCGTGGCTTGCTTCTTTGGTCATTGAATATGATTTTATTCATAGGTAGTCATATTTTACACCAAAGAGTCCTTAGAAGTAGGTTATAATCCTTTTCCATAGTAGGCCTACCTTTTAGGTGTGTTGAGTAGTTTTTTTCTAGATAAGGAGAAAATAATTATGTTATCTCACTTGAGGAAAGTTTAATTCTACACCAAGGAATGCTAGATTCCATGCTTGAAGTGTTATTGAGTAAGCTATGTTAACCCCCATTTATAGGGATAACTAAGGACACGATGTCTTGATGCCCTCAGGTTGTAGACATGGAGTGCTGAGGGATAGATCGACCCATGGTGTCCACTTACACATGGGGATACCCTCTTCACCACCATACTTCTCCGGTTCGTCATGATGGCATCGACCACGTCAGCTTGTTTCTGGAAGACAATGGGTCTTTCTCCATGAGGTAGAAGTCAAGTATCGTGGTAAGTGTCACTTTAATAATTGAGGCATTTGAGTATGTTGCATGTAAAGTTGCTTTTGATTTTAGAACGTCTACTTGGAAATTATGCTCTTTGCCTTGTTTCACCTTCGTGGTTGACATTGTGCCCTAGTAAGTGGTCACCCTTAGGGAAAGGTTTTCTATTGGAAGGTCTCCTTGATGAGTCATCGTACCATTCTCGATCATACTTATCATTTTTCACACTTCATCCTTTTCATCCCCTTATATTTTTTGATTTTCGGGTGTACTGAACCAAGAAGGGATTGTACCTCATTTCATGGGAATAAGGGGATGAAGGCCTAGAGGGAATGTAGCTGGAAAAATATAAAATCCAAAATTATGACCTTCCAAATGCTTTCCCAAATAGGTCTTGAGAACGATGAAGTGTTTCTCTTAAAATTGAATACCTACAAAAGCAAATTTCACATATATAAATGTCCCACTTGTTGAAGGATCTACACAAGTGAATTATACCAAGTTATTTACCCATATGGAACTCTGTGTACCTCCAAATTCAAGTGACATTATGGTACTTCTTTCAATTCTTATGTTACCGAATTGCAGGGATGATTTTAAGGATGGAAATTTATTTTAAAATGTAGAAACCTTGGCGAATATTACTAATCCTTAACATTCCAACTATAAAATGTTTGGCAATATTTTTGTAAAAATATTCAAATTTATAAGGATTTTATTAGTTTGTATAAAATTTTGCCGATTTTTAAGGTAAAATAATTTTATCCTATAGAATTTGGGCGAATCATTTTTTGAATAGCGAATCTTTTTTTGGGAAAAACCATGGAAAATTAGTCCATTAGCGAAATTTAGCCCCTAAAATCATCCCTGCCGAATTGTAGTACCCAATTGTTCTGGAATTTAATTAATTAATGGCAAATAAATGGGCTTGGAAAAAGGTTATATTAAAAATGAAGGTACAACACACCCTATGCAAAGGATAAATGAGACACTATGAAACCTTGTACATCGTGAACCCCATGCCAAAAAGTATTCCCCCCATCCACTTCATCTTCTTCACATGACTTAGATAGGGTCCACGTCAGAAACAATCCTTAAATTGAGGAATGTCTTACCCAATAGGTCACCTTGACAACCCTCCCATGCCTAAACTTGGAAAGTTGCATAGGGTCTTTGAGCACTTATTTAATTTGATAAGGTAGTTTTGATGCACATGATTAGGTGGCTCTTATTAAATGTGATTTTTATTTCTATGATACATTTGACTTGAGACCCTTGGGGGGCACACTCATTTGTCTTTGCAGGACCTTTTTTGGTGGGTGTTTTGAAGGACAAAGCCAAGATTGGGCCTTCTTGAGGGTATAAAGCCCATGGATGGATTCCATGAACCAAACCTTGGGGCAAGAAAGATGATGGAAGTTTCCTTTGTAGGCAAGGGAATACACCTTGGAGGACCTCACCTAACCGTTACTATCCCAACGACTTGCCTTTGGAGGCTAAAGCACTACACTTTTGTGCTTGATGTCTTATTTGGGGCTAGGGTTTGATGATGTCGGTGAGGTTTGATGATGAACTTTCATGATAGATGGAGAAGAGGAGGCCTGAATTGATGACACATTGCCTTTGGAGGCTTAACTCTCTCTTCAACAACCCAAAAAATTCCTTCAAGTGTTAAAATGTCACCCTTTTAGGGCATGATTGTTGGAGTAATTTCTATTTTCGACACACTAGTTCAGTGGGAGTAACGCTAGTTTAGTTGGAGTTAACTAACTAGTTCTATTTTAGACTTTCTAATGTTAGACCATTACTAGTATGTATGCATTCCTAATTATAGGATGCCATTTCCTATATGAGTGAAGATCACTCACTCGTTGATCAGATCATAATATACATTGATTCTCATTCTTCATTGTGTATCTCTCTTCCTTTTCTTGATAAGATTTGTTTGTGTATGATTTAGCTAGGTCTCCTGTGCAAGATTCCATGAAACAATGACATGGTATCAGAGTCGAGCTGCATGGAGAAACCTAGACAAGCCAGAGAAGAGTGAACGATACATTTAGTAAACGTATTTTTCGCAATCGTCGCGACCTATCCCTATCGAAAGGTGCAATGATTGGAATCATTGCAGCCTATCCCTATCGAAGGGTGCGATGGTTAGTCTCAGAATAACACTTTCCTCTAATAAGGAAATCACAAATGCTATGTCTCGTGGCTTGCTTATTTGGTCATTGAAGATGATGTTATTCCTAGGTATTCATATTTTACATCAAAGAGACCTTAGAAGTAGGTTATAATCCTTTTCCATAGTAGGCATACCTTTTAGGTGTGTTGAGTAGTTTTTTTCTAGAGAAGGAGAAAATAATTCTGATCTCTCACTTGAGGCTAGTTTAATTCTACACCAAGGAACACTAGATTCCATGCTTGAAGTGTTATTGAGTAAGCTATTTTATACCCTATTTATAGGGATAACTAAGGACGCGATGTCTCGAGGCCCTTAGGTTGCATACAAGGAGTGCCGAGGGATAGATCGACCCATGGTGTCCACTTACACACGGGGATGCCCTCTTCACCACCATACTTCTCTGATTCATCATGATGGCATCGACCACATCAACTTGTTTCTGGAAGACAATGGGTATTTATCCATGAGGTACAAGTCAGGTATTGTGGTAAGTGTCACTTTAATAATTGAGGCATTTGAGTATGTTGCATTTAAAGTTGCGTTTGATTTTAGATCCTCTACTTGGAAATTATACTCTTTGCCCTATTTCAACTTGGTGGTTGACATTGTGCCCTAGTAAGTGGTCACCCTTGGGGAAAGGTTTTCTACTGGGAGGTCTCCTTGATGAGTCATCATACCATTTCCGATCATACTTATCATTTTTCACACTTCATCCTTTTCGTCTCCTTATATTTTTGGATTTTTGGGTGTACTGAACCAAGAAGATATTGTACCTCATTTCATGGGAATAAGGGGATGAAGGCATAGAGGGAATGTAGCTGGAAAAAGATAAAATCCAAAATTATGACCTTCCAAATGCTCGCCCAAATAGGTATTGAGAATGATGAAGCGTTTCTCTTAAAATTGAAGACCTACAAAAACAAATTTCACATATATAAATGTCCCACTTGTTGAGGGATGTAAACAAGTGCATTATACCCTTTGCTTTACCCATATGGAACTCTGTGTACCTACAAATTCAAGTGACATTATGGTACTTCTTTCAATTCTTATGTTACCCAATTGTAGTACCCAATTGTTTTGGAGGTTAATTAATTAATGGCACATAAATGGTCTTGGAAAAAGGTTACATTAAAAACGAAGGTGCAACACACCCTATACAAAGGAAACCATACATGAGACACTATGAGTTGTTCCTAGGATTATCCTTAATGATTAAAGAATAATGTTAGCCATCATGAATATAAAATAATGTTTTGAAATGTTCTTTTTCTAAAGTTAGTTATATAAGAATTAATCCTCAAATGAAATTAATGATAGAACAAGACAAAGGCCGTATTTCGTCATCTGAGTCGATTTATAAAATCAAATGATGTGGGGGAAACTTACAAAACTGTTAAACAAAATGAGGCATCAATGCAAGATGAATCTTACCTTGTTCAAAATAGAAGAAAATAAAGAATGCACCCTTGAAAGGATATGAGATACAATTATCCAAGTACCTCACAGGTCTTGTATTTACTTATAGAAAATACAGAGGAAATACTACTTTCTTATCAAACAATTGATAAAATGTGACCACAGTAGTAGTAATACTAAATTGCAACCACTCACTTATCAAGGAATGACATAAAGAAAGCTATGATTATGAGATACAGGAGAAACACATAACTCAAACTGCACAAAGGTTGGAATCTCTGTCTGCACTTGTATTAATTCTCACAAAAGGAGAGTTTTCTT
Organism: Picea sitchensis; assembly: GCA_010110895.2. Taxonomy (NCBI): domain Eukaryota; kingdom Viridiplantae; phylum Streptophyta; class Pinopsida; order Pinales; family Pinaceae; genus Picea; species Picea sitchensis. The sequence continues at coordinate 10,818 of SNQJ01S0188716.1, forward strand.
TATTACATCCGTCAAGAAGCAACCATTGTTAAGTCTTTAAACCATGTATTTATACAAAAATGATCTCAACCCTAAGCGGTTGGAATTCTCATAATTCAAAAACAGTAAATATTACAATATGTAAAATTTGAAGAGTTTCATTTGCATCTTCTCTATCTCTTGGCCTAATGGAAAAGGTGTTTCTTTTTCTTATCCCCCAGCTCAAGAATAGTTGGCCTCTAATCATGACCTATGTAAATGGTATGCACATGCTATCTCATTTGTTTCCAGATGTGTTGGCTTTCCCTTGTTTGACACACTGAACACATCTGCCTATTAACTGCACCACTAACATGGAAGGTTCTCTTGTGTCCTTTGCCTCAAACATATGTAGCTTCTTCTCTATATGAGGAAACTTATCTTTAATTTTCCTTGCTTATAAAGATATATCATGTAGCCGTAAACTAGGATTGACTATCCAATTATTAATCTGGATAAGGTCAATTTGTTTCAATTGTTGGATTGTCATTCGGGCTTCTTCCAGGCTTGTCTTGGAATTAAGTTGATTTTTTTCTATATCAATTTTCCCCAGGGCCTCAGGTATACTATCTCCTTCAACGTCCAATGACTCTTTGTCGAGTGAAGACAATGATTCTTCACAAACATCTTTACTTCCCTGTCTAATATTTTGCTTTCAACCAGATTTGCCTCCCAGGTCTTCAGTATTATGTCGCCTCAGGTTTGCTCTGAAAGAAACAATCGAGAGACTCTGGTTACTTCATCTTTTGCTGTAGATAAAATGGCCTCTTTGAATGTATCTCAATATGCATTGACCTCTCTCTCCCTAATACAAATGTTATTTAGAGAATGGTCTACCACCCGATAACATCTTTGAACAACTTCTACTTCAGTAAAAAGGTTTTCCTGGGCTGATTCCAGCTTCTCGTGCACCTCCAATTCCCAGGCTTGGAAAAATGCCATATCCACTACCATGTTCTCATTCAAGTTTATTTTAACCTATAGTTGTTTTACCAACTCTCCCTATTGAATGGCCAATTCTCTACTTGCCTGTGAATTTTTATGCATTTCATCAAGACTGATTTTGAGTTGCTGAATTTCCTATCTGAAACAACTCTGATCTGCTCAAAACCCTTATTCATCTCATTTCTCACACTTTGTTCCATAGTCTTTATTTGGTTATGCAACTATCTCACTAAAAGATCGTTATGTTTAAATTGTTCTACTAGATTCCTAACTAAATACTAATTTGCTGTGGGAAAAGCTCCCAATGAGCCTGCCATTTCCGTGGTGAATTTTGCCTCCTCTAAGGATTTTCCATCATCTAGCACTCTGTGCCTCTTGACAGTTGCACCTTCCCTTTGGTGCGTTTCTCTTTTTACTATATCCCTCCTCTTCTTGCTAAAGAATAAGTCGAAGGGGGGGATTTATTCAACCGAAATATGAGTAAGGTCTTCTATAAACACGACTTAGGCATTTGGGTTCCCCTGAATGGACTGTAAGGGTGTGATCGATTTGATAGGGCTGCCTATCTCGGTGGATGGCTATTGCCCTACTGTGTAAGTAGCTTATTTGTCTAGTGTGGATGGTGATTTTTCTTGCCCCTTTTTTTTTATCAAGGCTTCAACTTGAGCTGTTGTTTGATCACCAGGTGGATTTTTCAATGCAATGTCTCCCTTATGTATCAAGACCTCCATTTTTTTCAAATTTCCTTGAGCGTCCTGTCCACTGGAGCTCCCTATTTCTAAACTCTGGGTCACAACTTCCTGTGTATCTGGATATGTTGGGGATTCTCCTTGTAAGACTTTAGGTAGACTATTTCTTCGGTGTCTTTGGAAATTATAGAACTCAGGTAATTTGTCAAGAGCCAGAGTTTGAACTCGTCCCATCACTTCCTGATAATATCTTGCTCCTCAGAATATGTCATCCTATGGGGAATCTTCATGATCATATATATTTATATTTTAAAGAGCCAGGTGACTACTCACGATATTCTGGGGATCATGTTTCTTGAATTCAATATTAACAAGCTTAATGTCTTCTAGGGCCACAACCTCTACCTTTGAGTGGCTAAAATATTTGTTGGATTCCAGGTGGTTTATCCCGAGTTCCCTGAAGTTCGATTCGGCTAATAGTTTTGCTAGGCCTTGACCTTTGATGAGTTTAGTCGGTTTTGCCTCAAGATCGAATTCCTGGATATTGGCTAGCCATCGGCCCCTCCTTCTGTCTCTATCCGGTTGAACCAATATATCTTTAAAAGAGCTAGTTGGCATGTAGGTAATTATTCTGGAATGTAGCACGTAGGTCCTGGAAGCTTTGAGGGATTTCACCATCGCGTATGCCTATTTTTCCAGTATGTCATATCTCAACTCAGCCTCTCTAAGGCTTTTACTGAAAAATGCTATCGACTGCTCGAAACCTTCCTTGTTCTTTTGAAGAGAACGATTGCGATAGTATGTTCACATGCGAATGAAAATATCAAGAACTCCTTCATGTAGTTTGGACTGGCTAGTACTAGTGCTTCTCCTATCACTTTCTTGATGCATTCAGAGGATTCTTTAGCTTCAATCATCCATTTGACCTCACTGTCATTTTTTAGCATATCTGTAATCAATTTAACAATTTCAACGAAATTTGGAATAAATCTTCTTAAAAAATATATTTTTCCTAGAAAATACTGGATTTATTTTGTGTTCCTAGGAATATTGATCGTATCTATAGATTCAACTCTTTTCGGATCAATTTTGATTCCTTCTCTAGATACTATGTGACCTAAAAGTTCACCTTCTTGCATTGCAAAATGGGATTTCTTAGGGTTGAGTGACAAACCAAATTTTCTGCATTTCTCGAATGTTTGTTTGAGGTGTTCCAAGTGCTTTGCATATGAGTTAGAAAAAATAGTTAAATCATCGAGATAAATAACTACAAACTTATATCTTTCACCGAAAAAGGCTATGTCCATTTCTCATTGGAAGGTGGCCGTTCATCAGACTGAAGGGAATTTTATCGTACATGAAAGTACCCCATGGAGTGGTAAATGTGGTTTTTTCTTTGTCATCTTCATGGACAACAATTTGATTGTAACTTTAAAAGCCATAAATCATAGACATTCTGTTAGCCCTGACCACTTTCTCCAGAACATGATCCATTTTAGGGAGTGGATAATTGTCTTTAAGGGACAAACTGTTTAGATTCTTGAAGTCCACGCAGAGTCTGATTTCACCGTTCTTTTTCCTGACTGGAACTAAGTTAACTACCCACTCATAATACGTGAGTGGAAAAATAATCTTTTCATCAATCAACTTTTTTACTTCCCTTTCTATTATAGGCATGAGTATAGGGTTTATCTGTCTGAGCTTCTTTCTAAAAGTTTTGATGCCATGTTTTAGAGGTATTTTATGTTCGGTGATAGTGGTATCATAAGTTTTCAGTTCGTCATAAGGCCAATCAAAGACATCTTTGTACTGTTTGAGTAACTCGACATATTTACTTTTCATTTCGGGTGGAAGGTATTTAGATATTTTGACCAGTTTAGGGTTTTCCTTAGTGCCTATATCACAATTTTCAACCTCTTCAGGCTGAGGTTGCAAGGTAGACTTTAGGGGTATGTCATCCTGATCAAATAATATTTCTAATGGAATCAGACCTTTAGGGATCTGATTTTTTTTTAGCACCAGCATGTGGTGGTTATCAATCTTATCTTGGAACTTGTGAGGGTCTTCATCTTCCTGCATGATCCAAGTAGGGTCATTCTGATTTTGCTGGTCGATGTGTGTTTCAGAAAATTCATCCACCATTTCTAGAAATTGCTTAATATGTTCATCGTCTTCAAATACCTTCCAGTGTTGAACATTATTTGGTATTGAAGGCCTGTGCCTCATTTCTATGTGATACTTTAGCTTCAAGACTGTAGGTGGCATAAAAGTAGCAGCCACTTTCGCTAGAGAGTCAGGTTGTTGATTTTCTTCCCTGGGAATGTGATGAATATTAAAAAATGAGAAAAGGTTTTCTATCAAATCCCAACCATAGTTCCTGTACGACCTTATCCTTGGATGTTTGGCTTGATACTGCTTCCTTATCTTCTTTACAATTAATTCCTCATCACCATAAACTATTAGGTTTTCAATTTTCAATTTCCCGGCAGCCTCTAATCCTAAGACGAGAGCTTCATACTCACATATGTTATTTGTATAGTCAATGTCCCACTGTAATCTGTATGAGAAAGGAATAACGAATTCATCTCCAGGTTCCACAAAAAACACCCCAGCTCCTGCTCCTTCCCAAGACGAAGCACCATAAAAAAACATTTTCCAAACTCCTATACTATCTACAATTTTTGTTTGTTTTTTCTATTTTTTTGTTTTCTTCTTCTGTACAATTTTCTTCTATACGTTCATTGAAACAATCATCAATTGATAATATATAGTTTCCTAGATCCTGATTGGTGACATATACCGGGTAATTATTTGGGTTCTGTGGGTCACTTGCAGTATATGCCAATCTTGTCTCTCTATGTAGACGGGTGAACTGTCCACCGAAAATTGGGATCGTAGCATACGCCATGTCCAGTTGAAGCGATCCTCCAAGTTTGGGACCCCAAGACCTGGATAGAAACATGCCATACTTTGCAGGGACATCAACAACAACTACATCCATAAGAATACTCTTTACAAGAATTTGTGCAAGATTAACCACCAAATATTTGATCATACCAAGACATTTAACTTTTCTTGAATAAAAATAATACAGATCTCGGTATGGTATAGTAACTTCGAGACCCAGTTTTTCCATAATAACTATGGGAATCAAGTTGTGGGATGCTCCAGAATCCAACATACAGTTATGGAGTAGGTGATCATGCACAATCAACATAATGTAAAAAGGAACATAATCTTTACCATTTTCAATATGTGGACCAAACATTATAGTAGGTCTATCATCTTCTAAATTAATAACATCCACATGACTTTCAGCATCCAAGAAATTTATCATCTTGGTAATTTTATTTCTATACATCGGAGTTTTCGCCAGTTCGACCAGAGGTACAGGAATTTTGACTTTATTAATTTTGTTTTCCAGATTGAAAATTCCAATTGTCTTTTCGGCTTCTCTGGTTGAGNTTCTTTTGTTTCGGCTGTCCTTGTTTTGGTAGCTTGCGTTTCAGCTGTTTTTGTTTTGGCATCTTGCATTTCAGTTGATGGTTGAGCTGCCTCATTTGTTTTACTTCTTGACAAGATCTTCTTCGGTGGAGCAGTTGTATAATTTTTATCTCTAGGCCTTAAATTATATTTATGTTGAAGCTCGACCATTATAGAGTCAACGACTCCTTGATAATTAGACTCTCCTAGATTATTTATGCTTTCCTCATTTCTAGACAAGGGTTCTTGGTCTAAATATATTTCTTAATCCTGTTTGGTTAGGTGAGGTTCTCAGTCGTCATCACTGAGATTATTTATATCTTCATCTAACCCCTCATAGTCTTGAATATCATCACTTTGCATGGAGTTTTCTGTTTTAAAAGGGGTTTTGATCTTTTGGTCTTCGATTTTCACTTGTCTCTACTGGATCTGGGGGTTGAGATTCCTTTTCAAATATCTTCTAGCAAAAGGATTAGGCTTAGATTGGTCTAGTTCCATTCTAGATATTTTGTTTGATAACTCTTTGATTATCTTAGCCATGTCATCCATCTTTTCCTCCGAGGAATTCCCAGATCCGGAGGGTCCTGCTTGTTCTTTGAAGCATTTGGTTTCCTTGTCTCCTATCTCAACCTTGGATTTTAGTTTACCCAATGCCATCATGTTTGACTCGATTTATATGGCATCGTCCTACATCCCTGTGAGGGTAGCAGATCTCATTTCCTTTAAAAGTAAGGAAAAGTTGGGCTCAAAATCCACTATGAATATCACTTTAGCTGCGGGTTGAGAGGGTTTAACTTCTGCAGGGATCTTTTGATATAGTTTGTTAAACGTCTGGGTAAATTTTCAGACTATATCTGAAATATTTTTCCTTAGAGCCCCAAATTCTGTTAGATAGTACAAGTGATCTTTATTTCCCCCCCATTGCCTTAAAAAGGCATTTTCTAACTCATCGTAAGACCTTATGGAACCTACTGGGAGACCCTGAAACCGGATTCTTACTTTTCCTTCAAAATTTTGTACTGGAAGTATCAAGTAAACATCCTCATGCTCAATACCAAGGATATCAATGAATTGGTCAATTTTTTTTATGTGATTTGTGGAAATTAAATCTTCTTCTCCCATAAATTTCGGTAAGTTCTTCATATAATTTTCAGGTAAATTGTTGTAGGAAAATATCCCTGTGGACAGGTAGATCGCCTCTAAGAGCTTGAACCTAACTCTAAGACAAAAAATGCTTAACGTGGACACTGACTTCCTTTCAAATCTATCCAAACTAACACATGAGAAGGAAGGAGAACAAAAGTACTTTTTTATCGACGTTTGTCCCTGCACGCTCCGAGTTGCGCTTCGATCCTTTGCTCCTCACTGAATCCTGTGGACAAACACGATACGACCATTTCTACTCTATTGATATTAGCTTGAAAACAGATCTATCTATTAATGATAAGTTCATGTAACATCAGACACAAACTAGAAAGAAACAGGCCAAGCGTGTCATATTAATGAGAATAACGACAACAGTACTTACAATCGTAGATGCAAATGCGACAGCTTCGTCGAGTCCTCTTCGTCTAACCCTTGCTCGAAAGATCCACAACCTAGATAACAACAACTTCACTGATCACTCTCCTTTGGCTGACTGTGTGTTTCCTACGAGATCATAGGTTTCATGCTAGAAATTCTTCCCCCTTTCCACCATCATAGAGCTTGCTTATATAGGTTAAGAGGAGCTTAACCTCTTGAGTTATCTTTAGAACAAGTTAGGGAACCTATTCCTTAGATCAGGGATCTCCTGATGAAACCAAGAATTCGAATGAAACTGCCTTCTAATCTTGAAATATCCTCCCCTTATTCTCCTCAACGGGCCAACTACTGCCTCAGATTAGGCAACGCTCCTGCAAAAGGGACATCAGAGCATTGTAGCGCTCCCTGAGAAGCTTAAGGAAAGCACCAACGCTCCAAAAGTGAGTAGCGCTCCTTCAGAAGGGCAGGGGAGTGTTATAACGCTCCCTGAAGCCTTGTGGGGGGGCGCCAACGCTCCTAAGACTGATATAGGGGAGCGCTCCCCCTTAGAACCTTTGTTTCAGAGCTCTTTTCAGGTGTCAAGAGTCCCTTGACTTCAGTTAACCAGTTCTCCTTCTCCAAACCAAGTACATGAGATGTTTTAAGTGCCTCCTTAGTGTCGTCATTATGGCAATATGATTGAATGATGTCTTCGACACTTGTGAACAACTTGCGACACTTGCAAAAGTTGTAAGGAATATGCGACACTTACGACAATTGAGAGGAATATGCGACACTTATCCAGTTGAGTAATTTTGACGTCTAATAGAATGCCCCCCAAAGTATGAAGTTAGAA
>SNQJ01S0188718.1:21211-35265 GCA_010110895.2 Picea sitchensis
TGTTCTTTAAAAGCATATCTTATTTAATTAGTGTTCTTTGTGGTGTGATCCCTCAAGAGGTTGTGCATCCCCTTTGGAGGCACTATCCTATTGGGTTTTGAGTGTTGTGGTTGCCATTGATAAGTAGTCCAATAGAATAAGTGTTATTGGGGCATGCTTGCCTTGATGTGTTGATAATCTTCATGTTTTGAATCTCCTTAATTCCTACACATACAAGTACATGGTTAATTAATCTCTTTGTATTATTTGTATAATCTTGTGATAGTTTTAGAACATTCATTGTTGTAGCTATTGTATCATCTACTCATCTTGTATCACTTTGTATCTTTGTATCTTTGTATCTTGTAACTCTTAGATATTCTTGTTGTAATTGTATATCTTGTTGTATATCTTTTGCTTATAGTTGTTGTAACATCTATCATTCTATTCTTTAGTTGTAAGTATTTGTATCTAAAATTGTTGTGGAAGAGTTGTACTCCTTGTAATCTTTTGCAATCATTTTGTAATCAAACTCCCTCAAACTTTAGTTGACCCCATTTCCCAATCCTAGGCACTAGTCTTAGTTGTCCTAGGGAATGGCTTGTTTGTCATTATCAATTGTTGCACATTGCATTGCTGCCTTTGCATCATAGGCTAGATTTCCCCCCAACCTTAAACTAATTAAAACCAACTCCTAGAACATAACGTTCATCTGATCTAGAAACTAGAGTCTACCCTCCTTGGCTTCCCTAGGAGTAAGCCTAGACAAAAGAGGTTCAAGTCAAAGTGAGAGCGTGGGCTTTGAACCTAGGCATTGTGCCTCTAAGGACACACTAAGTGAGCGGGACTTAGCTCATGTTTGCAAGTGTGTTTAAGGACAACAACAGATCAAACACAAACTTGAGAAAAACTATGGAGGCCCGAGGAGATACTAGAGGTTTCACCAATGGAGAAGGCCCACTTAGGATACAAGGAGGAACATCGTTGAAAAGGATAGGAGATGTTATCATCTAAAAATTTCAGGGTCAATTCACATTTTCTTGGGATTTCTTCTCTCACCAAGCACAACCAAATCATTTTGGAGTTCAGTGACAATTACAGGTTTTGCAAAGAGACCTCAAGGCAATGCACTTTGTTTAATCTTGCTCAAGCACCATTCATCATCTGGATGACAAGAACAAAGGTGTAGAAGTATTTCTGGCTTGATAAAGGCTTTTTTGGGAACACTTGACACATACTAGAGGTGCAATGCATGACATGTGGTAAGCAAATGTATTAATGAGCATAAAAGGAGAAACATCCTTCTTAGAAAAGGCGCCACATGGCACTAAGTTGCACTTGGGCTTCACCAAAGGCCCACCTAAGGTTGAATGCCCTCTTCAAGGAGATGGCTAGCATATGTTGGAGGCAAGAAGGGGTGAGAAATAACCCTAAGGGAGGAGATTCCATGTATTTGAGGGCATGTTTCCCCTTTCAAGAGAACTTTGGCTGTAAGGACACATTATTTAATCCATTTTCACATAATTGGAGGCACATTTGGAGGTACACTACTTAGGAGGATCGATGGAGTCCATGGAGGTACACTTGCGTAGCTACATCACCTTGGAGCATGACACATGTACTTTAGAGCGTAGTGTCTCACTTGTGTTGGCCTACAAGTGCTCATTATAGATTTCTTGTCAAGGCGCCCACATTGTATCGTTGGCAAACCTTACCTCTCATATAAATAGAGGAAGGAGAGAGTCCTTCCATTCATATATGTTCATTCACTCACTTGTATTCACTCTTATGATGATATGTAACCTAGAGAAGAGTGCACACTAGCCTCTATCTCTCTAAAGCCTTCACATGTGCTCTCTCTCTCTCTCTCTTGAGTCGTTAAGGTTTCTTGGTCTTCTTAAAGTATCTTGGAGCATCTTGGAGGTATAAGGTTAGGGTTTATCCCTTGGAGATTGGAGATTAAGGGTTTGTGACAAAACCATAGAGTGGAATTGTGAAGAAGAAGAAGAGAGGACATCATGCCTTGGAGGATGTGTTAGAGTGATTCTTGCACATTAGATCTTCTTGGCCACTGGGGTTTTGTTGATTTTCCCTAGCTAGGGAAAATCACTTGTGTTGGCCTACAAGTGCTAATTAAAGGTCTCTTGTCAAGTCTAAGGCCCACATTATATCGTTGGCATCCCTTACCTCTCATATAAATAGAGGAAGGAGAGAATCCTTCCATTCATATATGTCCATTCACTCACTTGTTATCACTCTTGTGATGAGATGTGACCTAGAGAAGAGTGCACACTAGCCTCTCTCTCTCTCTCTAAATCCTTCAAATGTTTTCTCTCTCTCTCTCTCTCTCTCTCTCTCTCTCGCTCTCGTCGTTAAGGTTTCTTGGTCTTCTTAAAGTATCTTGGAGCATATTGGAGGTATAAGGTTATGGTTTATGCCTTGGATATTGGAGATTAAGGGTTTGTGATAAAACCCTAGGGTGGAATTGTGAAGAAGAAGAGAGAACATCATGCCTTGGAGGATGCGTTGAAGTGATTCTTGTACATTGGATCTTCTTGGCTGCTAGGATTTTGTTGATTTCCGTAACAAGGGTTTGGAGAGTTGAGAGGATTTTGAACTCACCTTGCGAGAAAGCTATGGTATGTACATGTACTCCATCTTGTGATGAGATGTGCCCTAGAGAAGAGTGCACACTAGCCTCTCTCTCTTTCTAAAGCCTTCACATGTGAGTGATCTCTCTCTCTCTCTCTCTCGTCGTTAATGTTTCTTTGTCTTCTTAAAGTATCTTGGAGCATCTTGGAGGTATAAGGTTAGGGTTTATCCCTTGGATATTGGAGATTAAGGGTTTGTGATAAAACCCTAGGGTGGAATTGTGAAGAAGAAGAAGAGAGGACATCATGCCTTGGAGGATGTGTTGGAGTGATTCTTACACATTGGATCTTCTTGGCTGCTAGGGTTTTGTTGATTTGCCCTAGCTAGGGTTTGGAGACTTGAGAATATTTTGTACTAGCCTTGCGAAAAAGACATGGTATGTAGATTTACTTTATATTGAACATATAATGAAGTTTCCAGCTGTCCAAAACTTATGCAATTTCCATATTTTATTTTCAGCTATATATGTTTTTTATGCATTGTTATTTACGGCCATATATGCCTTGTTGATTTAACATAAGTAAAAGGACAATTGTTAAGTGATTTGACATCTAAGTGAATAATACAAGGGGCCAATTTTACTGCTATCATATTATCGTTATCACTGATGTAAAAGAGTATTTTCAGCTCTCATTATTGGCTAATAATTTGCCCTAAAAAGGCTGAAACTTATCCCTTAGGTATGGTATATTTTCTCCTTGAACTGTCGAAAAGTTTGGGCTGTTTGGAAGTGAAACATTGTACTCTTTCTGTTGCTGGTTTGTACCTTGTTTTACAGTAGTTCTAAAGCTGAAAATTCACAGGGCTAGGATCTGAGAAACCTTATAGGTTGAAGGTAAAATTTCTGTTTTGCATTGAATTTTGAATTACAAAAAATATCCACGGGCTATTCCTTTATTGTTCAAGTTGCACATTATTACTTAGATGCAATTTCATGGTTGTGATGGTGCATCTTGTATAAGAGTTCTCACTTGTTCTTGAATAATCGGAAAATATTTTTTGGACAAATTATGGCACACTAGTCAATCGCTTAACTATGTCCTCTGTAATATCCAAACCCTCTTGTTCTTTGATCTTGACTCCATCAACCCATTGGATAAACATTGGTCGTGGCAGTCCACCACCTCTTTTATCTTAAAAAACATCTTAAACTTATTTTATAGGGTTTTCCACTTGTTCCAAAATAGAAATGGCCTAAAGTGAGAGGAAGAGTTGTTGTGGTGACAATCAACAACCTCCCTAAGTTCCCCTAGGTATGCACTTCTTTCAAGGACTTGAAAATTTTTGAGAGCAGGTCTGGGAGATAACAAATTGGCACTGATGCCAAGAACAACGTCCAATTTGATAAGGCCATTTCTTTGAAGATCTTATTCTAATTTGGCGACTCCACGAAGGAACAAGCCCTATTCCCAAACATTTTGAAGTGACTTGCTGCTTGTAGAGGTGAGGACATCCATCCATCTTAAAGGCGTTTGAAGACTCACCTGGTGACTCCACTAATAATGAAATAAGGCATGATTGTAATATGTTTTCAAACTTTCATATCAATTATTCATATCGAGGATCTGGAAGTAAAGAAACATGGCATTTCCCCCATGGGAGGCCAAGTGGTGCTCCATTTGATTTTTTGAGTATCTTGAGATTTCTGAAAGAGCTCCCTGCACCATATTGGAACAAGCATATTTTGAAATTCCATGGATATACCAATTCAGCTACACTACATATTACATCATTCATGAAAATTATTTTAGATTAGAGGTTGTCCATAAAGATGTCATGATGAGAATGTTTGTATGTACCTTGGAAGATTCTACAAAAAGGTGGTTTGCAAATGTCTTGGTGGAAAGGAAATATCTTCATTTAAAATTCTAATCATCAAAGCATTTCACAAGTGTTGGGATCCTTGTTATGAAGAAGATTAGGTTGAAGACTTTCATGATGTCAAAGATACATTTGATACTTACCATGATAAAGAAAGGGATGTACATTCTTTAATGCTCAGATACCGAAGTAACCCCTTGGATGCTCTCTTTTCTAAAATAGAAGAAAATGTGGAAGCATTGAAGGCCCTTGCTAAATTTATCATAGAAAAATATGATGAATGAGACAAGGAGCATGGAAATTGGTTTCATAATGATCGCTTGGATGACCAACTTTCTCTTTCATCCCATGAGCCACTTGTATATGAGATTTCAAATCTAGCTGAGGAGTGGAGTGATGAATTTCTTGAAGACCCTGTTCTAGCACATCATGAAGATCTTGATGGAGAAGAATGCATTCCATCTTGTTCCAGAAGAAACATCTTGTAATTATGATGTACACTTGCATGAGGACATTCCAACAACCATCATCATGTATTTAGACGAAGAAAAGGGTTTGGTAAGTTATGGTGAATTTCCTTTTCAAATTATGGACATGATGAAATTTTAGAAAAGTTGAAAGGGATAGATATCATAGAGAAACCCTTGGTGAATGGAAAGAAATTGTAGAGTTATACCTTTAGCTCATGATAAAAGAACATGTGAGAAGGGATAGGAATTTATCTTGAGAACTCTTTTTTGTGACTGGGTATGTAAATGTGATATGGATTACTAGTTTGTTCATGGAGATCCCATCTATGAAAAAAATAGTGAGAGCATGATGGAGCAAAGGAACATGGTGCACCTTCCTTTTCAATCAACCTTGAGAACCACATCATGGAGCATGAAAAGGGGCATTGCATATCCTATTTCCTTCAATCTTGGACAGCCAAAATATGTTGAAGTATGTGATGCACTTTCTATTGTTCATTAACATCCAGGTGTCCTCATGAATGTGACAAATTTCTTAAAGCATAAGGAGCATTATGATCACATTGCACATTCAAAAAAATTTCAGCCATGGATATCTTCAGCTTGTACCTAATTTATGTATAAAAAATCAGCGAGGGGATGTAATTTCAGGGCTGAAATATGTTTGGGACAGCAGCATGCACAATCTTTGGTATATTGCAAAAATTTTCAGCCTTCCAAAAAAGGGCGTCAAGCCCTAGATCATGAGCTGATTTGTTTTTCAGATCTGACTTTTTATGGCATGCATCATGTGGAGACTTGATAGAAAGAGAATAAGGTAGGAAAGAAAAAAATTTGCAGGTTTATCTTGGAGCCACATTCTATAACCTTGTTACTAGAGGCTATGACAAGTGATTTCCATGGAAACAAAGGAGGACGATTGTTGGAGCATGTACATCAGCCTCTAGAAAGGCATTTTGTAGTGCATTGAGATGACTCGTGGATTATCGATGTGCTGCCCTATTCTTATGTAGGAGATGATGATTATGTCAACCCTATCCAAAACATTATATAGAGCAAGCATGTAAAAGCACACACCAACCTTGGTGTGATCTTGATGGTTTTTTCCTGCTTTAGCAACTCACATCAGTTTTCATCCATACAGTGACAACGATTCCAACATATGCTTGTCAGATGTTTGGGATGTAGCCTTATTTTGTTTTGTTACCAACCTGAAGGAGATTATATTACACGAAGGTCAGTGTTTTGCATTGGATTTTTTATTACTCTTAGCATTTTCATATTCCCATTGTAGAGTAGGGTGGGAAGAATAAACTTGATGTTCATAAGAAGCAAATTTCATTTATGCTTTGTTTGCATTTGGGCCCATGCCTTTTATTTGTAGTGCCCCTTGAGAATGAGTAGATGGATGAACATTCTCAAGTATTTTCTCATAAATTGGGATTGAAGACATTTTGTATTATGTGGAGGGGATGTGAACATTTTGATCCATCCTGTCATGAACAACCAAACCTTTGATTCACCTTACTAGTACAAAAAAGATTCTAGAGTTCTCTTGCACTCCCCATATAAATCCAGTTGTTACCCTCTAAAAATGTAGGGATCATTTTGCATTTTCATGGACATTCCTCTCTCACCTAGCATGGTAGAATTATTTTGGAATTCAATAGCAATTACAGGTTGCAAGGAGAGACTCAAAATACATGCGCCTTGTTCCATCTTGTTCGAGCACCATTCATCATCTTGAAGACTAAAACAAAGGCGTAGAAATATTGTTGGCTTGATGAAAACTTTTCTAGAGGTATATCTCACCATGAGGTTCCATTTGGGCACACTTGACACATATTGGAGGTCCAAATCATGATATGTGGTAAGAAAAAGGGTTAATGAGCATAAAAGAAGGAACACCCTTCTTAGAAAAGGTGCCACATGACACTAAGTTGTACTCGAGCTTGGCCAAGGACACGCCTAAGGTGGAATGCCCTCTTCAAGGAGATGGATAGCATATGTTGGAGGCAAGGAGGGGTGAGAAATAACCCTAAGGGAGGAGCTTTCACATGTTGGGGGCATGTTTCCCCTTTGACGAGAACTTTGGGGGTAAGTACACATTATATTTAATCCATTTCACATATTGAGGCACATTTCACCTTTTGAGGTATTTGGGAGTAAAGACACATTGTTCGAGGCCTTTTCTACATATTTGGATGTGTATTTCACCTTTTAGGAGGAGCTTCAAGGACCTATTTTATTCACTCGAAAGGAAAACTCAAAGAGGATTCTAGGGACTTCTAAAAAGCAACATTAATTTATGAATTAGGGTTTGATTTGAAGGGATATAAATAGAGGATAAGATTCACTTTCTAAAGACATGGTTGGAAGAGTGGGAGTTTCCCTCCAAGCTTAATTGAAGATCTTTTAGGAGGAAGAAGTTAAGGGACAAATTTAATGTGAGTTTTTCCATCTCTCTTTCTATTTCAAGATGTCTAAGCGTTTTTCCAAGATTGTAATTGTTTTTGCTACTAAAATAATGTTTGAAGCAAGGTAGTCTTGTTCCAATAAGAAAACATTAGGGTTGAGGTACAACCCTCTCTAATTCTAGATGTAGCCTTGGATGATTGAAGGAATTTGCTACTGCAATTTTCTAGTTAGGGTTGTTCACTAAATGTTTGAGGGTTGTTTTCGCTAAGGAAGAATATTAAGCGTGGCATGTTGTGGCTCTCTTGATCTTGTGATGAAATCACATCTAAAGAATTGATATATTGTTGGTTATTTGTTCAATAAAAAGGTTGTCCTACCTTGTCTAGTTCATCTATTGTTTCATATGTGGCCATTCCTTTACTGGTCATGGTTTCACGTTATTACTTCAATGTAATTTCATGCTTGTCATGGTGTAGTTTGTATAAAAGCTCACTTTTTCTTGTATAATCTAAAAAATTGTTTTGAACTAATTATGGCACATCGATGAATGGATTAATAACTTCTTCTTTGTAATATTCAAACCCAATTCCTCTTTGATCTTGACTCCATTACCCAAAAGGATAGATACTGCTCTTGGTAGTCCACAACACCTTTTAGCATAAAGAACATCTTAAAATTATTTTCTAAGGTTTCCCTCGTGTCAAAAAAGTAGTTAGCCTAAATTGAGAGGAAGAGTTGTTGTGGTGACAATGGAAACCTTCCTAGAATACCCTAAGTGCACTTTGTTGCTCCTTACCAGGTTGTGCCAGAGTAAGGATAGGTGAAAGAAAGGCAAACTAACGAAACTGAGACTATCCTACCACTATCACCTAGATAAGATAGGTCTTTCTATTTAGGAATTGGTAGGCCCGAGGAAGGCGATCCCAGTGACCCTAGGGTTTTGAGAAGGAAAAGTCTTATGGATAAGTAAAGTTTCCCCCTCACAAGTCACCCACTTAAGTCAAATTTGACTAAATAGCCAATAAGATGAATGATAACAAAGAAGTTAATATTAGAGACAAAGCAACAAAGAAAACTATATATGTACAAGATCACTTGCTGGTTAGTACTTCATATAATCAAGGACTTATGATATAAAACAATTGATAAACAATATAGATGAAGCAAATCAATGATGTATAATAACAAATAACCCTGTCGTCACTTCACAATAAAAGCTAAAGAAACTTCACAATGAGCAATGACGATTTATAATATCAATGTTACAAGTACCAACATTCATTAGAAGCAATGATTACTATGCTTTAGCCACTATTTCAATTGCTTTAAAGATATATAAAATGATGCATGGATATGATTATAACACAAGTAAATTATAAGCGACAGAGTTATAAGGTGTTAATAGTTGTTCAAAGTTTTGGATGTTTGTGATCAAAATTTACTCAACACAAGAGTCTTAGATCAATGCGTTATTAGGGCAAAATGGAGTGGAGCCTAGATGCAAAAGTTGAAGGGCTGAAATGATAAAGATAAGGCCAAGACAAGAGGGATTTAGTGGTTGAAGTGTTGTTAGGAACAAGAGGCTTCAACCTATCAACAGGGAAGACAACTCATAGGTGCCAGAAGTAAAGCCTAGGCCCTAGTAGTCTTCCTCCTTCTTTAGCTCAAAGGCAAAGTAAAAATGGCTAGCTAGAAGAGTGAGTGGTAGGTGTTGCAATGGCAAGGCTGGCATTTATTCAACAAATAAAATGAAGCTTCTTAGCATAACCTAGTAGGGACTTGAAATAAGGACACCAACATGTGATTTTTTTTTCTAGGGGTTTAATCAACAAATTTCATTTAAAATACAAGTAAAAAATACCATAACCATTCAAAAACAAGAAGGGATTGTAGAACTTCACTTACATTCACCAAGTGTATTATCAATGCCAAACCCTAGTTGTAAAACCTTCCACCAGGAAATGCCAAAAATATCGAAGAAAAGCCTCATGTGGTGTGTGCAGCTCGTATTTCAGCCAATAAACCCTAAGGAGAGCGCAAATTTTAGTGCTCACAAGTGTGAGTGAAGATGATGAGAAATGAGAGCTAAACCCCTCAATTTATACCATACCAATGACCTTAATTTAATTTTTAGGTCACCAAAAGGCCGAAATTTCCAAAATACATAATAATATTGTTTTACATTAAAATGTCATAATCAAACCCTAATCAAGCAAATAATGAGGGCCATTCGTGCCCTTTTAGGGTGATGTTGGCCCTTTCTAGGGCAACATTGGCCTCTGGAGAAAAAATTTAGGCCTCCTTGGGCCTCAAGAACATGCCATATGTGCCACTTGGCACATATTTGCCTCCCAAAACCTCCACAAATGTTGGATGATGTCATAGATGTCCTGGGTGAAAGGCCACAGCCCCACAGACACAGGGACTACTCAGGCTGCCTCTGGTGGAGCGTCCTCCTCTTCCCCGGTGCAAACCCTCTGACATGTCTCTACCCCTTGGTGGGGTCTCAACATCCATCTGTTGGGCTCTCAGCCCCATGGAGGTCATAACTAATCATCTCCCATGTGTACATGTCCATAATGGTACCTATCCAGCCAAATTGTGATCCACGCACATCAATAGATACACCCTCCATGGGCTCATAAGTCCACGGGGATCATAGCAATGTCAATCACATCTAATCATCATTTTTATTAAGCACATGTGCATAAAACCCTTTTACCGATCCAGTGCTCAAAAGACATTATACAAATCGCAAAGCCAAGTTTGGAGGAAGTGACAAAGCGTCCTATTGGGCTGGTGTTCACTGGATGTGGGAAGTTTTAGAGAGAAATCAAATTCAAGTCATGTTAGTGGATGAGGTGGATGGGGATGTCTTGAAAGGGGTGTAGTGATATGAAATGCATGACTTACGTGGGTGCCTTTGTAGAGGTGAGTTGCACTTGTCATGGATGCAAAATGTTTCCAAGCCCATTCGTACCTTTTTATCTTATTATTTATTGCTTTCTTTCGAAGCTAATCGGGGGACCTTACAGTGGTGACTAGTGGTGGCAATGTTGCCCACAAGCACTTTCCGGAGTAGGAAGGGTTGGCTCGTGGTGGGGTCCCTCTTTCTCTTGGACATGCAACCAAGAGTCGCTACCTTGGCATGGTAACCAGCTTCTAGTAGTGTCATCTTGCTTCTAGATCCCCATGGACCTAATAGGTTGGCTGGTGGTGAACTAATCCTCTGACTAGGTCTTGTTTATTATTTTTATGGGTCCCTCTGTTTCTTGCTAAGAAGCCTTTTCTTGCTTTCGAGGGGATCGTGGGTGAAACATCGAGGTTTCAATTTAGGATTTTATCTTTTGCCCAGGTTGCTTTTATCTTGTGGGTCTTTAGCCCCTTCTTCCCTAAGGTAAGGTGCAACCCATAAATGATAGTATTAATTCAAGACCAGTGTAATGGGATGGATGATGGGAGTAAGATGGAAAGTGGTAAAGTATGATCGGGGCCGGGATGATGACTCATAGATCCCCAGTGGCAACTCAAAACCTGGGCACAAGCTTACTAGGGCATCCTCTCATTCCCCAGGACATGGTCAAGTGGATAAGTATAAGATCGAAGCACCATTATAAAGAACTAAATGCACATATTCAAAGGTTTTGAGGGATCAAGTGACACATACCATAATACTGGGACTCATTACCTCGTAGACAAAGATCCATCTCTCCTACAGGACCAAGCCAAGGTGATGGATGTTACTGGTGTTGACAAAGTGGAGGCGCTTAAAGGAAGAAAAGATGGGCTCTCCAAGGCCATGCTCAGAGTCGATCTCTCGGTACTTCATGTATAGGACCTATGGGCCTGAGACATAATCTCCTTAGTTATCCCTAAAGTGGGGGTGCGCTTCATTCGAGGAGTTCGAATATCTTCGGTTCGGTTTGGGAAATTGGCAGGGAGGGAGGGTAGAGTGCTTAGGGAGGGAAATTCTCCCATGAAGGAGAAAAGAAAAAGGGGTTAAAATGGATCAATAACTCTCAGAGAAGTAAATCAACCACCAATGGATTGGTTTAACCCATAAAGAACATTAGAATTTATAGCGGTACCAAAGAGCCATTCTCAGGATGTTAAAGACCCTAAGCGAGGTCTAAGGACTGATCACACACTCTTGAATTTATTTAGTGCAGGAACCAGCAGTCAGTGGCATGGAAAAAGACCCTTCTTAGAGACTGATTATATGGTGGGTTCTTAGTCTGAGAGACTAATGACTAAAACTAGATAATCTAGGGGCCCACAAAATCCGAGTACCCATGCCTGAGGCATATGTTGATCCATGGTCTAGTACCATGGTGGAAAAGAAAGACTTCCTTGTGAGGGCCCTCATTATATGATTGGGGTTCTTGGTAAAGAACCAAAGCGATAGAACAGGAGAGGGCCCCGGTGCTCTGTTGGGGTTCTTGGTCTAGGACCAAGCGGTTAAAGCCCTTATATAAGCCTAGGGCCCCTGGAAAAATCCAAGGTACCCATGCATACGGCATGAGTTGATCCTTGGTATTTGACCTTGGTGGATAAGACCCAGAGAGTTTGGGGCTACTTGATCCTCTATCAAGTATCTTGATGAGTACATGACCTTCCTTGAAGAAGGACATAACCACATAAAGGATAAGTCCCATATCTTGATGATAAAGTAATAAGGTTCATCATCTTTGAATGAAGGAAATAGTATTGCCACCTTGCTAACCCTCTCTTACCCTTTCATGTGTTGATTTGGGGCTTTGTTGTTTTATTCAAGTGTTAAAGTTAAATTTAAATTGTTAATTATAACATGTTTAAATTTAATTTAAATATCATTATTACAATTATATTCACTTTAATTTTAAACTTTTACTTTAAACCCTTGCCTTAGCCTAAAAGTATAAATACAACCCTACCCCTCTCACTTTACACACATTATTATTATTCACTTATTGTCTAAGTGTGTGGATCTCTCCTAGATGCGGCTCCCTCTATTGTCTCCAGTCACGACCCTCCTCTTGGTGTTCTTCACAATACTCTGACCCTCCTCTATTTGGTGTTCTTCTATCTTTAGAAGCCCCTTTCTTGTGAGTTACTTCCTTGAAGAAGGACATAACCACATGAGGGATAAGTCCCATATGCAGTGATGATAAAGTAATAGGTTCACCATGTTGAATGAAGGAATGAGTATTGCCACCTTGCTAACCCTCTCTTACCCTTGCATGTGTTGGTTTGGGGTTTTGTTGTTTTGTTCAAGGGTTAAAGTAAAGTTAAATTTAAATTGTTAATTATAACATGTTTAAATTTAAATTTAAACATGTTATTTTTAATTATATTTAGTTTAATTTTAAACTTTTACTTTAAACCCTTGCCCTAGCCTAAAAGTATAAATACAACCCTACCCCTCTCACTTTACATACATTATTATTATTCACTTATTGTCTAAGTGTGTGGATCTCTCCTAGTTGTGGCTCCTCTACTGTTGTCTCCCACGTGCGGCCCTCCTCTGCTGGTGTTCTTCTATGCTGCGGTCCTCCTCTGCTGGTGTTCTTCTATGCTGCGGCCCCTTTTGTTGTGAGTTAGAGATTCTTTGCTGCGGTCTATCCCATCTTTGCTGCAGGGTTGGTGTTGTGTATAGCAACGGGTCTCCTTGAGGACTGATAGAGAGCAGCCTATCCTTGTGTGAGCTGTGTGCTAGGTGCGGCACCCTTCTCCCTTTCGCTGTGAGCTAACTCTAGAGGTTGCGGCCCCTCTATACATTTGCTGTGTTAACAGTTCATAAGGTTTCGGCCTCCTCTTTCTTCTACTGTGACTGAGCTATTAAGAGTGGCCTTACTCCTGTCTGCTGTGTGGAGAACCTCTTAGTCTGCGGCCCTCTTATTAGGGTAAGTTTGTGGGGTGCTATTTGCTGAGGCATACCTATAGGCTTCAGTTTTCTCTTCTGTTGAAATGAGGGTTTACCCACAGTACTGCTGTCCAATGCCTTTGTAACTTCTTCTAAAGTCACTTGGGGTAAGGGTTTTACTGTTTGATATTCTGAGTGAGGGTTTGGGCATTTATAACCTCTGTTGGGATTGTGTTTCCTTCCTATGGCCCTTTTCTTGGTGGCAAGAAAGATTCTTCATTCATTGGCATGAGATCCATGATAGATCTATGAACTGAACCTTTGTCTGAGCATACAAAAGGGTTCTACATCTCCTATGGTTATTGTTTTCTTCAAAGGTAAGGTTGTTGTACCAGGTAAGCTGCCTACTCATCTCTTTCAGATCTGACATGATTTTGCTTCAGTACTGCTTTGATCTAGTTTGCATTAAGTATCAAATACTTAAATCTGAACCTATACTTTGAATTTACAATTACCTACATAACTGTTCTATTGAGGATTGATCAGACTAGTTACTAGATCTTTGTGGATTGACTAGACTGTTCTATTGTATCATCTTGAGTTTAGATCTATTGTACAGATTGGTCTTATTCAGATCTGTTCACTGTTACATCAGCAGAGTTCTTTCTTATTAGATCTGAGTTTTATATTTCTGATCTCACTAAGTATATTGCTGTCTCTCTTAGATCTAAATTCTAAGTGTTCTAACTCTGTTGATTGATAGATCTAGCTGTTTTGATCACTGAAATCAAAAAGATACTATTGCTTTGCATTTTTACCCTAATTCTAACATGGTATCAGAGCTTAGGGCGTAAAGAGCTCAAGACTTGCAG
>SNQJ01S0188719.1:7570-28450 GCA_010110895.2 Picea sitchensis
GGTTTTCTCCCGATTTGGGTTTCCACATAAAACACTGGTGTACTGTGTATGTGTATGATTGTTCATTTGTTCATTTCTTATTTACTCTGTAGTTATTGGATGATAATGCTACATTGATATAACACTTGGATTATATGGTTAAAAATGATTAAAATTCTTTATTACTCATTCACCCCCCCCTCTAAGTAATCCAACACCTATCATAGGATTTTAGCTAGAGCACCACTCACTCCCAGTTCCAACCCCTCGAAAGTAGTTTTTTTCATCTATTTTGATAATTAGTGCTTTACTCAATAAGAAGCAATGCAACATTTCGATTTAGGGGTCCAATTTATGAAATCATGCCTCGGGAGAAGATGGAAAATATAGTCACCTAGTCCATGCCTAAACAATCTTGCATCATCTCACAGAACTCAAAACATTTTCTCCGTTAGGTTTTTATGCCTTGAGGAGAAATTGGCCAAGAGTCCCCGAAATGGTTTGGGGTGAGACTTGCAACTAGGCATATAATGAATATCGAGACTCATATTAAGGAACCATAGACTCCGATGGATTACTGGGATAGGATTTCTTCTAGAGCACCCCTCATTCACGGGTGACATGCCTCATAAGTTGCTTTAATCATTGATTTCGAGAACTAGTGTTTTTCTCAGTTTGAAGCAATGCAACAATTGGATTAAGGGGCCAATTTATGAAACCATGCCTCAGGAGAAGATGGATAATTTGGTCACCTATTCCATGCCTAAACAATATTTCAACATCTCACGGAACTCAAAAATGTTTCTCTGTTAGTCTTTTATGCCCTGAGCGGGAATTGGCCAAGAGTCCCCGAAATGGTTTGGGATGCGACTTGCAACTGGGCATAAAACAAAAACTGAGACTCGGATTGAGGAATCGTCATCTCTGTTGGATTCCTGGCATAGGATTTTATCTAGAGCACCCTTCACTCCCAGTTCCAACCCCTCAGAAGTTGTTTTTTTCATCGATTTTGATAACTATTGCTTTGCTCAGTAAGAAGCAATGAAACATTTGGATTTAGGGGTCCAATTTACGAAACCATGCCTCAGGAATTTTAAGAAGGACAAGGACTAAAATATATTCAAGGGAATTTTATATATTTCCATCAAGGACATGGACAATTCTGATGTGGACAATTTTGCATGGAGGCATTTCTCCGGGACCTCTTCATGAAAGATTGTGAATATATGGTGCATGTACAAATACATGAGATGTGGGTTTATGATAATATTTTGAATTTTCCAATAACATTCTCCATTGACCTTGTGCAAACCATTCCATTTGGTGTTTGTTGCACTAAGTGTAAAGAACAATGTTGGAGAATTATAAGACGTAAGTTAGGTATGAGCTATTTGTTACCTCTTTATTAACTTTTATTTTAATGGTGTCCATATTTTGTATTGATCAAATAAGGAATTAACCCGAAACGGATGCCATTAGAGACAAACTCAATCCTAAGGCCAACTAAGGAGAAACAAAAACACATGCTAATTAATCTAGGAGTCAAGCACGCAAACAAACCTTCTCATAAAGAAGCGCTAGTTGGTGATGGAATCCAACATCGCAGAATCGATGCGCGAAAGGGTTGAGTTTCGGCGGGTGGGAAAGTTATGTTGACAACCTTCTTAACGAAATAACACCCTGGTTCAAGTTACCTAACCGAGTAGTGGGCAACCCTCCAAGGAGTTCGATTGGGTCTAGCCAACGTCGATCCCAGGTACAAGACCACCTTCCTTGTGCTATCACCTTGTGTAGGAAGTCTAAAATATTGTGGCCTCTATGGTACCATCTACTATACCAAAGAAGAGGGGGGACAGTTGACAATCGACACCAATACCAACAAAGAAGGGTTGATTACTCTGAGGGCTCCACTGCAACCTCGTGATTGACTTTTGTGTTAGAAGGGCTTCCCAAATTCAGTGACATAGCAATTGGATTTCACTCCCTAACTTAAGGCTTTATGTTTGTTTAGCAGCTTTGGAAAGTTATTCTCACAATCCTATTCCAAAACTCTAAACCTAAGCTAATATGGGTTTGAAGAGCCCTAGAAAAGTTTCTAGATAAATTTTAATTAGCGCTTGATTTTAGGATATTATTACTCAAAGGAATGGTTATGAAACTGATGGCATTTTGACTTGACTCTTTAACCCATGCAAGAGGAAAATGAAATGAAAGAATTTCAACTTCGATGAAAACTAGATATGGGAAGGAGCAAGAGGTTTTAAGCAAAGAAATAATTTCTTGATAGATTACTATATGTGCAGTACTGTTAGGAAAAAAATAGAGGCGAAAAATAAATATCCATATCCATGTCATAGATAAAAATGCGACAAGAAAAAAATAAAGGCACAACCATCGAAGAGGCCACAAAAAATTACTTGTCAACAAAAGAGTCACAAGGTGGTGAGATACATGATCCCAATGGGACAAGGTAGGCATACCCATACTCGTTGAGATAACTCATGATATAAATAGTGAGAAAATGAAGAAGTCTCGAATACAACATCGTGCAAGAAACCATGGCCGGAATATATTAATATGACATAATCARTCTCATATACATATATATGGGTGTTAAAATTTGAAGTACATCCCAACTGTGACTGAACTAAGTACATAAGAAATGATGCACACATGTTCAAGGAAGGGGGTGGAAGAGACCTGAGAAGCCCTGATAAACAAGAATGGGGCTTCAAACCCCCACATGTATATTCTATCAAAATATGTGAACTGCAACTATCTATAAGTTTTGGTGCTTATGCAAATGCACTTGCTTACTTCAACACACTTTATTTAGTGTCATTTTTACCTTGCATGCATTATTTTCTTTAGTTCTTTCATACACATAGGAAATTAAAAGTACATTGCCTTATTTTCTTTAGTTCTTTCTTCCACAGATGAGTCATCTATATTTAGATTTCAAAGTTCTTATTCTTCCACAGTTAATTAAAAAATGAGCCTTTGGTAGTTTGGCTGAACCTAGCTCATGTGGAATTATGATTTTGAAACTAAGCATGATTACCTTTGTTCATTGTTTTGTAGGTTATTGTGATCTCCTTTACTACCTGGCTAGCATGGTTTGTAGCAGGAAATATTGGTTCATACCCCAAGTCTTGGATCCCTTCCTCCATGGATGAGTTTGATCTTGCTCTTCAGTTTGGCATATCTGTCATGGTTATAGCTTGTCCCTGTGCTTTGGGCCTTGCAACACCCACTGCAATCATGATGGGTACTGGAGTAGGTTCCACACAAGGTGTTCTCATCAAAGGGGGAAAGGAAATTGAGAGTGCACATAAAGTGAAGAGGGGTTGGTGACTATATAAGAAGAGGTGGATATTGTGAAATAAGAAGAGGTCGAGGTGGTCGACATGGAGCTAGAGCAAGAATAGAAATGGTGCATGACTGAATTTCTAGAGTATAAATTGCTAGTAACAAATTTGTTGATTGAGACAATGTCAATGATATCTGGGAGATTTTCTTCTCATATTGATGGTACACTTGGGGAATACTCTATTGGAATAAGGAATTTGATAGGAGTATTATCACATTTATCACCTAGAGAGACATTAAGAAGTATTGGAGTTAAGACTAAAAATCTTGAGACATTAATTGAATTGCATAATATGACTGGAGCTTTTGCTAGAAATATTAATCACTTGTTTGCAGTTGTTGATATAACAGTTTTGGAAATTACTTTAAGGGTTTTTTGTTCACCATATGAGAGTTATAAACAGAGGTATGGTGAATTGGAACATGTAATTCTTTTGGCTGGGATTATTTCTCTAAACTTGCGAGGAGTTGTTCCTCGTTGTGTGGGTGTTTAAGGAGTTTAGCTTAGTGAGACAGTAAGGAGGATGGAAGAATTTATTCCACAAGTGATTGCCTTACTTGAAGTAGCTATTGAGAGGTGCATAAGTTTCACAGGGAGTTTCGAAGAAGATGCACTTATTCGTACATTATATGATACAATGCTTCAGTACCTAGAAATTCTACATGAAACATTAAAATCATTATGGTTTGTATATGGAATTGATCATTCTGCATACAGTGATGCTATTGGAATAAGAAAGGAGTCTAGAATTTAATTCAAGTGTCGAGAAAATATCTTTTTCTTTGAGTTACTTGGTAAACTAGTAATAGAACTGAAGACAATGTCAACAATGGAAAAATGAAGTTCTAGATAGGACTTTTGTTTGTCAGAGTCTCAAGCTTCTGGACATAGTTCCTCCAACTGTTTTGCAAGAAAGCGTGGCTCATTTATATAGGAAATATGACATATACAAAGGAGGAGATATGACTCCCCTTGTAGTTGGAATTTCCATGGGCCCTAAATCAGAACCCCCATCCTATATTAGATCCCCAAAATAGTGTCCAAAGAATCGCTCACGCATAAACAAACCGTTTTGACATATAAAATTACCCTAGAAAAATTAAAATGCAAAGGTTCACACTGAGTTTGGTAGCATTGTTGGTGGGCTCGTGTTCTTGCAGAGGTTCTCACTAGTAATCTCTTGTGCTATGGCCAAATAGGGCCTCCTTGATGGTGGGCTCGTGTGGGAATGATGGTGGGCGACCTGTCTCCTTGTTGCAGTAATCGCTCGCGCTATGGCTGGATAGTGCCTCCTCGATGGTGGGCTCGTGTGGGAACGATGGTGGTCCTGTCTCCTTGTTGCAGTAACTATTCATTCTATGGCCGGATAGGGCCTCCTTGATGGTGGGCGCTTGTCTCCTTGTTGCAGTCTCGAGTGAGAGAATGCAAAGATCTTCAAAAACAGTGAGTGAGCGTGAATATCTTCAAACATAGTTTTTGTCTCTCTATTTTGGTTTTGTTACATTCTTTTTTTGTTATTTCTTGTTATATGTTGTTATTTTTTTTCTTTTTTTTTGTTATTTCTTATTTCTTATTATATATTATAAAATAATATAATATATATATTATTAAATTAAATTTATAAATTGAATTAAATTAATTTTATCGTTGAATTAAATTTATTATAATTTTATAAAATCAAAATTATTCCCTTTTACCCTTAGATTTTACCATATGTTATAAAATGATTTTACCATAGATTTTATAAACTGATATTATAAAATGATTTTACCATAGATTTATGACTCCCTTTATTGACATAACCCCTATCTTGTAATCCCTATATAACTTGACCCATATAAGACAACGATGATGATGATGACAATGATGATGTGGAGGATGAGGAGGACAATGAAACCGTTGATTACGGTGATAACAATGACGATGACGACCACAATGATGATGATGACAAGGATGACGATGATGATGATGACTATGACAACAATGACAATGACGATGACGATGAAAATGATGATGGCGACGACAATGACGACGATGATTATGAAAGTGGAGGCTTCGTTACAGCTCACTGTTGAGTGTAAGGACAAGCTCAGTGATACATGAAGAGAAAATAGATGAACGATATGCAACAATGACAACACATGATCAGGAGATCATGAAGATTTTTGTACCCCAGGAGTCTGATGCAGGAGCATCAACCCCACCTAAGTCAAAATTTGAAATTCGAACCTTCTAGAGGCGGATGTAGCCTTGAGGATATGATTTCCTCTACAAATGATTGAATTTATTTTTGTAACTGCTATGTTAAGCATATTTTAATTGATTGTGAGTGATTTTTGGGAGTTAGATCGTATCCTTTCATTGATCTGATCCTTATTATGTTTTAATTGTTATAAATTATTAACCTTCGGGTGTTTTTGGGGAGGCCCTTGAATAATGTAATACCAGGGTGAGTGTGTATATTAGCCGAGAGGCTATCGGGACCATTGAGGCCATAGCGTAATTCAAGCTCTAATAGATAATGAATTTTTGTAATTTTGTATTATGGTGCATTCTATTTCATTTGTGATTGTGTGTGTAATTGTGTTTGGATGTAAGTGTGAGACATAGGCCATCTATCAGAGTTGCAACTCTGGGATAACTTGAAATGATCATATTCTAGTATGGTGAATGACGACCGTCGATCACAGAATGGATCGACGACAATATAGCCTTTTTGCATGACAAACGATGAGCGAATTAACATAAGTCAATCGCTCAAAATAAGAGCATGTGTGGGATTATAAACCCATGCGTGGGATTAGAAATAGTTAGTGACCCTAGTCCTTCTAACTATTCTATACCATTATCTCTTGGAAGTTGTATACACTTAACCCATACAATTGACAAATGTAGCTAATTGATGCACTTAACTCACACAATTGACCAATGTAGCTAATTGATGCACTTAACCCACAAACTTAATTAACTATTACATTTACATTAACTATTACATCTATCCATTATTAGTACTAGTCTATCACCTATGTTAACCCTAATCACTAACCTCTATAATTTCTAACTTATAAACCCCAAATAGATAAAGCCTAACATATTAACCGTAAGAACCTAATACCTTAATCTCACAAACATTAATCCTTATAATACTCAAACCATATAACCACTTTACTCCATAACACTATAACCCTTATAATCCCTAACACCTAACCCTTAATTGTTGTCATACCTAACCCCTATAAACATTAACCCCTAATCCCTATAAAGCACAATTGTGGGATTAGAAATAGTTAGTGACCCTAGTCCTTCTAACTATTCTATACCATTATCTCTTGGAAGTTGTATACACTTAACCCATACAATTGACAAATGTAGCTAATTGATGCACTTAACCCACACAATTGACCAATGTAGCTAATTGATTTAATTTAACCCACAAACTTAATTAACTATTACATTTACATTAACTATTACATCTATCCATTATTATTAGTACTAGTCTATCACCCATGTTAACCCTAATCACTAACCTCTAGAATTTCTAACTTATAAAACCCCAAATAGATATGCCTCATTTACCAACTGTAAGAACCTAATACCTATATCTCTCAAACATTAATCCTTATAATACCCAAACCATATAACCACTTTTACTCCATAACACTATAAATCTCTTTATAATCCCTAACACCTAACCTTAATTGTTGTCATACCTAACCCCTAGAAACATTAACCCCTAATCCCTATAAAGCACAATTCTAAAACAATGTAACCTTTATCTGACTTGTAACCCCTAATGAGCTTAACTACCATAACCCCGACTCATATATATTCATTAACCTTTAACTATTTTAACATTTATACTGGATAAACCACCTCAAACCCCTATAAACCCTCATTACTATTACCTTAATTGGTATAACCCTATAACCCTTAGAATACCTAAATTGAACAAATATGACCCCTAATCCTAAAACTCTAATCTATGATAACCCATGAACCATAACTCCTAAACAAAATAACCACTATCCAATATAATCATTCTAACCCGTAATTTTTAATTATTATAAACTTTGGATTATCACTATAATTGATATTTCCCCAAGCCACAAATTCTAAACCCATTACCCATTTAACCCCTTTGTAACTATGAACCCATATAAACCATGTCCATCCTAACCTATAAACTATGTTACTCTTAATCCCCAACAATTATAACTACTGAACCCTATAACCAATATAATCTATAAGCAATACAACCCCTAACCACATAAATTGTTTTAACCACCAACCAGCCATAAATCATCATTAAATCACACTTAACCCTTAAATCCTAAAAAACCTCGACCCTTTACACGCTATCTATATGACCCATGTTACTTACTCAACTAATAAATACACCTTTATCCAATATTAAGCCATTTCCACTAACCCTTATTATATGTATAGCTTCTAGTTTCTATAACCCCATTAACCCTAAGTGTTTAGCCATATCCACTAATAGTTATATACATAAACCCCACTAAACCTTTATCACCCCTAACACTTAACCTTTATAACCCTTAAATTTGAAAACCCCAAACCATAATAACTCACACATATTTTTATAATCTCTTAACTCTTTTAACACTTAGAAATTATAAACCTTAACCCCTAATCATTATAAAGACAAAATCCTAACTCATGTAATCCCTAATCCTTATGAACATTTACCTGTAATGTCATCAACCTATACCTACATTCTTAAAGAACATAACCTCTATCCCTTTAAAACCCCTTATCCCATAACACTTATATTCTCAATCACCCTTTACCCTAATAACAACTAATACCTAACCCCTATAATTATTAATATATAAATCATATATTTATAACCCATAACGCCAACAACCCATAAACCCACTATAATCCCCCAGTAGCCCCAAACTTTAAACTTATAATTCCTAAATCTCGATTCTTGTAACTATTTTAACCAGTGCTATCAACATCTTGATAATATCACGACAGCAGGATATTGGTCTTCAAAACTGGTTGATAATATTTTCGATATTTTCATTCTACAACATTGTTTTTCATTCTACGACATTGTTTTTCATTCTTACAACAATTTTCGATATTTTTCCTGATATTTCCAAATAGTTTATTTCCAGACCCTTGGCAATATATTCACCAACACAATGTTTGCAACATTGATTTTAACCATTCACATTAATTATCCATAATCCTCAACCCTCATAATCTTAAATCCACAACCAAAACCATCCAAATAAAACTCCTAAACAACTAGTCCCTAACTAATATCCTCTAATCCATATAATTCTTAAAACATAACACTTATAAACTCTCACAATTTCTAAACCTTATACACCTACCCAGTTCCATAATTCATATAACCCCTAATCCATAAACCCACTAACCCCTTTTACTCTTAATCAAAATCACTAACCCCTTTAACTCCTAACTTACTTTATAACCCAATTTTAACCCTTAAAATATATAAAACTATGATAAAATATAACTTATAGCATACCCAAACCTCAAGTACATGTTTCTTATTCTTAAATTATATGAGTCTTAACACTCATAATATCTTACCTCAAACTCTTGTAAACCCAAACTTTGTGGCCAACTCTAAACTATAATAGCATGACTCACATATTTCATCAGAACTATATAAAACTTAATCCACAAACCCTATATCCCTTAACAATTATAACCCTATCAACTAATAACTAATATAAATTAACCCATGGAACCCTAAACCTATAACACTTTTTAATCCATAATGTCCAAGCATAACCTTATAACCCTAATCTATAATGCATATAGCCTCACAACATGATGAATTGATGATGGAAGAAAGTGGGTGTGGCCACTCAAATTTGAGTCCGTAAACCTCCTATACCATTAAGGCATGCCAATAGTCTATCCATGACAAATTTTTAATGCATACAAAAACTATTTGAAAATTTCAGTTGCTATTCCATATCAGGTAGTCCCTTGTTGCTTGCCTAGTCCTCGCAATCTTTCATTCCTCATTCATCGCTCTGTTCTCATTCCGACCATGGCGTGAAGTCCCCCAGATCCATTATTTTGTACAAATTACATACCAATGGCAATAAAATCCCACACAAAGACGAAATTAATATCCGCCACATAAGTCTTGTCTTTTCAACGACTATGTAATCTCACTCCAATAAGATTCAAATAGGACCTAAGAACCTTAAGTTATTTCCTTAACCATGGGTAAAATAACACTATAATTCAATAGTAAAATTGTTACATTTCTTTGTATGTTTCCTTTGTGTACTGAGGGATTGAGCCACCATATTCACAAAGGAAGCATACCAAGAATATTTGTCTTATGAACAAGATATGGTACTATCCCATTTTGAGGTGTTTGGCATAGAGATTGTTATAGAATACACTACATTGCAGCATAATATAAGACCTACACTCCTTGAAAACCATGTGTGTAACACCATTCAAATTAGACACAATATTCATAGGGAATAGCTATACTATCGACCTAACTTTATCGCCGATAGTATAGGAAATTCACTCACAAGATTATTTAAGCATTCGGCTCTTACAACGAGCATCAAATGATGCTTGATTCATTTCATATTTGGTTTATCAAATCTAAATCTCAATTTGATAATTTCTTTGCAAGCTAGTTGGACCTTCAACAAATACAAATATGAAACTTGGAATCATTAACATATTCACTTCAGAACATATGAAAATAGGGTTTATGGTTTCCATGATGAATTTATGATGGAAGAAAGTGGGTGTGTCACCAAATTTGAGTCCAGAACCCCTCCCATATCATTAAGGTATGCCAATAGTCTATCCATGACAAATTTCAAGGCATACATAAACTGCTTGAAAAAATTTCAACGATGGCACCATTCACAGGTCACTATTACCATTGTCTATTCCTCGTACAATTTATGTTCCTCATTCCTCATTCCTCATTATTTTTTGTACAAAACATACTAATGGAATAAAATTACCCACACAAAGACTAAATTAATATTCGCTACATAAGACTTTTGTCTTTCTTCAACGACTATGTAACAAACTTCAATTCTAAGGAGATTAAAATAGGTAACAATATTGATTAAATTTTATATGATCATGATGGTATAAAATGAAAGAGATTCTCTTGGTTTCAAGAATAATTTATCCTCTACCTAACAAGGCCAACCATGTGGAATGTGGAAGCTCACACGCCCCTCCCTCCCCCTTACATCACTCTCAATTGATCCCCAAACCCAATCTTATAAAATATAAAATAATCGAAAAGCGACGCCCCATTAAGATTCATGATAGAAACTACAAAACAATAATTCATGTACCTTCATTAATTTTTGTGTTTCTAAATGATATTTTAGTCTACCACGACTTACTATATTGACACTATTTTCGTGTTTCAAATAATAATTAAACAACATGTAACCTAGAATATAAAAAACGTCGCATAAAAATTAAAAGCATGTAATTCCATGACATTAAAAGTAAATTATTTTAAGAGAATAATTCATACAAATTGTAATATCTAGTTACATACCTCATACAATGCAACATTTGTATCATCCAACTCAATATCTGTATAATCATCCTTATTCTCTATCTTGATCTTTCTCATCGAACTCGACATCTCAGATCATCATCTGGTTCTGGAACGATGTTGAAAGGATTGATGATATCATCATCGCTATCAATGTCATTTTCAAGCATAATTTCATCGACATCATCATCAATGTAATATTGTCTCCTACGCTTCTAGATCAAGGATCTTGTCTATCTTCTTTCATTCAATACCCTCCATGATCTTCTCCGGATCTGCTTCAATATTTTGTCAATCATCTTCTTTGATTCTCAATATCATCTTCCCTCGTGAAATGAGTGTGACTTTAATTGGCCTTCCTCTTGGATCATATCTAACAACAAATGAACAATTCCTTTCACATGAACATTTGAGTAAAAGACATGTTCACATTGGCTTGGAAAAACATAGCTGCATCATGTCCTCTTTCAAACATTATTGTTTTAATCATTGGAAATCGATTGGTATGTTGAATAACATTTCTTTCCTTGTCACGTTCATGCATTCAGAATCTATACCATTTTACATCGAATAAAACTAATTTGAAAGAATTAAAGTTCTGACTCTCAATTATATCGCTTAAATACCCATAGTATCTATTTTCAGATTCTCGTGGATGTTTTGTCACCCTAGAGGAAACATTAGTAACCCGAATACTACAGCTATCCCACTATCATAAGCATCCCCAAGCTTCATCCAATTGTTTGATACTTAAATTATTTGACCATTGCACCACATAGCCTTGTGGTGTTTCAACTGCACATGTTAGATATGTATAACATGCATTGTCAATTAATAAATTAATGTATATTTGTATAACTTCAAAAGTATCTAAAAATATAGTACACATGTAGTCACATTAGTATAATATAAAATAACTCAATAAAATGGATGAATTTTACCCGACTTCCATCTTTCAAACCATATGTTAGATCACTGCTAACATTGGTATCTCCGCTAATGACGAGCTTATCTAACCAATTTAGATAGTCGTTGTCATGATAACCTACTCCATTATGTTGTTTACATCTTTCAATCCATACATTCACATCCGCTATACATTGTTTGCAATGTATAAATGCAAGGCATCCCACTCTAGAGCAACTAAATAAAATAAAATAAATTCACCAATATTAAATATTAGTTATAATGTACAATATGTAGATAATTATAAATATTTATAATTACATATGAATAAATTATATTAATATATTAATATGTATGATCATATACACAAAATGAACTTTTATGTATTATTAATAGAAATTTTCACAATTATTAATATATTACCTCTCACTGTTTTCATTCTACCTTCTCAATAGATGCTCCTAATATTCAATGTTTTGATGGAGTTCACATCCCAAATGCGATCCACGACATGCATAGTTGGCACTGCTAATTTAGGAAGATAATTAATTATATACCATGGATTGATATACCATATCCCCTCCACCATAGAACCCTCGTGATCGCGTTTTGTCTAACCAACACCTTCAATGATTTCTCAAGTGCCTCTCCACCATCCGGCAGATTGACTTTGTGTGAACAGTCCACAAATTTCAATCTCCCTCAACTTGGTGTATGAGGTGGAAGTGTTCTTGTGCATTGAAAATGTAGGTATATACTTTTTCATTTCACACATTAGGACGAGGGAATTTCTCTCTTCCACACTTCCTTTATATCATCTTCATGGATTTATTTCAATGACAACCATCTACATGAGATTGTGACAATAAGAAAATAACACATAAGTTTCAACATAACATAACATAATATATTACATTACATTACAAGTAAAACACGCACAATATTAAGTACAACAATTTGAAAGAACATTTTCATATAAATCACAACTACTGCCTTACCTCATGTATTTTCCAAGATCATATATAACTTGTTTGATGTTGTTGTCAAAGTCATTTGGGAGAGATAGTGGTAGAACATAACAACAACAAAATGAATCGACATTTTTTTCGATCAAAGTAGACAAGCAAAAAATAAAATAAATAAAAAGATCTATAAGGCAAATATATATAAATATGTATACTAAAAGTATTACCTTAATGAAGCATATGTCAATCATGTGTTTTACCCCACCAAATTCACCTTTCTTCATTAAGATATTTTATGTTTGAAGCAAAACCCTGCGGAAATTTAATTTTGAATGACCTCTTTTATATCATTGCTTTGTTGTTCGTTAATAACCATGGAAGGTTATTTCACTCTAGTACTCCATCTGATCTATTTTGGAATATCATATCACACTTCGCATTGCATGATTGGTTTCCTGAATGTCGTAAGCATAAATTTTGACAATTTTTATTTGTCCCTCCTACCATCTATGATTCGCCATAACGTTACAGTCACATTCTTCCCAATATGCATTGTATCAAACAAATGAGCTATTTTTAGCTCCTCATAGTAGGGCAAACTCATGAATTGAGAGGGATAAATTTCATTCCTCATGGAAGCCCATTATTAATACATTCATGATGATTATGGGCCTTCATGGCTTTTACAAAAGAATTTACAAAAATAATTATCAAATACAAGAAATAAATTCAATGATTAAAATAAACATTCAAAACATTACATAATCTATGATATACTATGAAATTGAGTACCTTGACGATTTCTACTATATTCTAACCTCCATAGGTGAGGCATCATTCTTCACGGGAGCCTTAAACCGGTCTCTTCCTTCCCATTGAAAAGATGTTTTAAGTAGTAACGATACCTATGGTTCTTAGGAAGAAGGTGCCTATATCATCAAACACCATCTTTCCTAAAACTTTTGAATGACGCATATCATCTTAGGGCCACAAACTAGACATGCAATTTACTCCTTGTTTGAAGACCCGCATCAAATGTATTAATGTCAATTATAATGCATGAGATTATTTTAAAATTACACATGCACCATGATACATTAAAATATTATATAGTATTGCAAGAGCACATTAGAATGCTACATACCACAAAATGTGTTAGTCCTGGGTGTTGGAGTTACTTCACACACACCTAGGATTTCTTTTTCCTAAGGCTTTATTTGTTATTCATTAGTCATACTAGTCATGTATCATCCAGTCTCCTATATTTTAGGAGATAATATTCCACCGGAGAATATTCTCTTTCAGTCATTAATTTCGCTTTGACTAGTTGAGTTGATTTTGGATGTTGCATTGGGATCACCATGCAACATTGGGATCATCACCATGATAATTAGACCTTTGCCTTGGTATCATCACCAAAGTGGTGCATTAGTCTTGATTCCTTGAGTTAACTCCTTCTACTTTA
The DNA here is from genome assembly GCA_010110895.2 of Picea sitchensis. Lineage (NCBI taxonomy): Eukaryota > Viridiplantae > Streptophyta > Pinopsida > Pinales > Pinaceae > Picea > Picea sitchensis. Next base: position 21,826 of record SNQJ01S0188719.1, read on the forward strand.
TATGTTCACCAAGAACCTAAGACTAGTTGACTAGTTAACTGACTAGGTGGCGGGGCTCAATTCCCCGTAATTGCCTGAGACTAGAATAGGTGGCAATTCACTCCCATAACTGTTGGTCCGGTCCGGGGATCATCTCTATACCACCACCATGGTAGGGACTTGGTTCCTCAAGTCGAACTCATTGAGTTATACATAGTATATCATGTGTAAATTATTCATTATCTATAACTAATGAGAGAATTCTTTCCACCTTCTCTCCCCTTCTTTTTTCCACCCTCTCTCGCAAATGTGTGTATCATTGTTTATAGATATATTATGTGTAGGTAAACACATTTACATGGTATCGTGAGCCGATGGACTTCTAAGAAAAATCTACACCCAAAAATTTTGCAGGTGCAATAAAAGATTGAAGATTTGAAAGATGGAATTCCAAAAGGAATTCATTCTTACACCTTACAAATGTTTTGCATGGAAGGAGAAAAATAGCCATACATATCCAAAAATGAGGGTTGTATAGGTTAACCATGAATGCATAGAGCCCACATCAGCCATAGAAAATCCGCACTTAAATCGCATGGATGAGGCACTCTAACAATTTGCGCCTTTATTTCTCTCGATCTCCTTTTTCATATATCTTCCTGAAGACTCCCAATGAAGCTTGGAGAATATTGGAAGGGCTCTTTGGAAAATAAGATGAGATGAGGGGACACATGTTGGAGGTGGGAACTTCTCACATTGGATTCAAAAAACTTCAACAATATCCAACATTTATTTACAAAATTCAAGGAATTATCACGCAACTGAAAGCTTGCGGGGTTGATAATCAAAGGAGGAGAAACAAATGGTTCTCTCACCATTCTATCCAAGCTTGGTCCTAAATTATATATATCCGTATCCACATTCCATACCGCCGATTCGCTAATTCCTCCTGAGACACTGAAGATGCTCTCTTGAGGACTCGGGCTGAATCCTTGACACAAGAGAAACCAAGCTCATCAACAAGCAATCAAAGGACCAAGGGTGCATGCACTCACCGTGTACGATGGAAACCATAAATATCAGAAATCTAAAGATAAAGATAAGATGAAATATCATGTATATGAAGAAGGAAGGGTAAACAAAACCTTTCACCATGCCTCTCGATCCAAAGGAGAAAAGGGAAGAAAGAGAGAAATGCACATACCGGCCGAAATGATTCCATTCAGAATCTGTATGCGTGCAAAACAAATAGATATGATGTCTCGAATAATTTCAGCAAACCAACCTTGGATATCGCATCCCCAAGGGTGTGCAAAGAAGAGGAAGCCATAATATCCGAATTCCAAGAAAGGCAATTTAGCCATGCCTTGATTGCAATCAACTCCTCTCTCATTGCTTGGATCATAGATTCGTGAGCATCACATCATATGGTCACTTTAAGGGCTTCTATTTTCTTTGGATGCATGCAAAGTTCATCCTATTCCGATGGGGACAACTCTATGTCGGTCACCAACAAAGGAAGGATTGAACATTATCTCAACTGAAGCTTCGAGAACATGTTGCATGTTCACAAGATTTCTGTCAACCTTCTCCACATCGTGATGATGAATTTCGGCACCGGAAATAAAGTCATATTCTACGAATTCAAATTTTGTGGACATATATGAAATGCAAACCAACCTGTGGTTATACCGTGAGGTAAATCATCGCCTAGGATTACATTTTTGAATTCATTGAACCCGATTCGACTTTATCGGCTAATTAAGGTCAGATGAAAGTAGCAGGATATGGCACAAAAGGTTTGGACATTTGAATTTCAGATACATGCAACATCTTAAAGCATAGATTATTTGATGGTTCAACAGACATCCTTTCTCCAAGGGAGTATGTGAGGGATGTGTCTCTAAAACACCCTCAAGATAAATTGCAAAGGAAAGTCTCAAATGAGCTACACCTTTAGATCTTGATCCTCAAGTACCTGTTGGTCCTTTTCCACATCCATCAACCAAAAGTGAGGTTTGTTCTCATTTTGTTGATGATTTCTCCTTGCTTTACTTGGATCTACTTTCTCGTGAAAAAATCCGAGGTCTTTCAACACCTCAAAGATTTCAAAGCTTTGGTTGAGACATAGTCCAGAAGAATTATCAAAGTCCTCCCCAACTGATAATGGGGAGAGTATGTGAATCATGCGATCCACAATATTTTCCATGAGTGGATTCGCCAGCAAAGATAAAGTTCCCACACCCTGTAGCAAAATGGAGTTGCTCTATTTAAAAACGACTTAAAAGAGATGGCATCTTGCATGTTGCATGCAGATTCACTACCACAGAGACTATGAGCCAAATCACTTAACTCGTGAAACATACATCTAAAATAGATCTCCTCATAGATCTCTCTCTCAAGTATGTTCCCCCCATAAGGCTTGGAGCGGCATCAAACTGGAAGTGGCCCACTTTCAGATTTTTGGTTCATGTGCATGGGTCCAAATTCCCTCTAAAAAGAGGAAGGCACCTGATTAATGTGATCACTGAGTGTATTTTGTTGGATACCTCGATGGTGGAAGGGATATCGACTTATTGATCTTTCCTCACGACTAATCATCATTGGAGTATAGTGTCCAATTCGATGAAATTTTCTCGCATGCACCTCAACAATTGCGTATAGACACCTTCATTCTTCCTCCTGTCCAAGATGATGAGAATGTGCATGATGACTCTTATTCAAATGAGAGTTCCGACCAGAGGACTCAGATGATTTGATTCAGAGTCGGCAGGGTCGACTCTAGCTCCAGTATCTAGATGTATTCAAGCAGTAGCTAGAGTAGAGGCCCAAGTGCATGTATCACTTTTTCTGTGTAGGATGCAAGGGATCTCTGCTAGATCCAAATTTAATTAGGGGACTGGATCTAATTCTAGAGGAGCTCCTATTGAATCCCACAGCCATCAAATCCATTGCCTCTGCATCTTTTCTGGTTCACCATATCCAGCCTATGGCTAGGCTACTGAAATCCCTTTGGGAATCCACCATGAAGGAGGAGTACAAATACCTCCTCAAGAACCAAACTTGGAATCTAGTCCCCCTTCCTTTTGGGAGGAAACTTGTTAGATGTAGATGGGTCTACAGGACTAAGAGCTGTGAAAGGCAGATGGATAGATCAATATTACAATCCGTGCTTGCTAAAGGCTTTCAAATGTGTTCATGGTATTGACTATGATGAGACCTTTGAAGATGGATTCCATATGATTTGCACTTTCCATTGTGGCAGCCAAAGGATGGGAATTCCATCGGATGGACGTGGAAGAATGAATTTCTTCATGGTGATCTCTCCAACGAGATCTACATGGAGTAGCCCCTGGGATTTATGCAGACTCCTATCTTGGTCCTGTCGAATCGGAATAAGTCACTTCATGGCCCTCAAGCAGCTCTCTGAGGGCATGGTATGCCAAGATGGACTCCTACTTGTTGTCATATAACTTTGCACATTGTAAATAAGACCATGTATAGATGCTTAGGATGGTTGATTCACCTCTACTTTTAGTTATGTATGTTGATGATTGCTGATGCACCCATTGTTCTAATTTCAACGATAGTTACATTCAAGAGATTCTTCATGATAGGTTTTTTTATGATGGACATGGGCCTGCTACAATTCTTCCTTAGACTTGAGATCATTCAATATGCATCAGGCATCAAACCGTCTCAATCCAAGTATGCACAAGATCTCCTGAGAGATTTCACATGACATCGCAAAGTCTCCGTCTCGAATTTTCCTATCATGAGTCAAAATTGAGGATGGTGGTGAGACTCCACTGGTTGACAAAATATTGTACAGACAACTAGTGGGGGAGTTTGTTGTATCTCACACACTCCACACCATACCTCTCATATCCGGGGCCATAATGTAGCCTGTGTTCATGTAGGAGTTGCATGAGCTATATTGGAAAGTTTCAAAGCGTATCCTTCGATACGTACTTGGAACTATCACCTTTGGGATTCATTATGCAGCCTAATTTACACTAGATCTCATTGGGCTTCACTGGACTCTGACTAGGTTGGCTATAGAACTGATTGCAAGTCCACATCCGGTTACCTCACTGGCCTGCCTGGCCTATCCAAGGTCGAGCAAGAAGGAAGATGCCATTGCTCTATCTTCAACCCAGGCAGATTACAGAGGGGTAGCTAACACAACCATCTCGTGCCATGTGGCTACAAAATTTTCTCAATCAGTTGGGCATTCATTTTCATCGGTTGATCGTCATCTGTTGTGACAACCATAACACTCTGAGTTATGCAAAGATCTAGTTCAAAGGTAGCGAAAAAATCACTTTGATATCCACATGCACTACATCCTGGGACATGGTACATGAGGGGATCATCGACCTACAATTATGTCCTTCAGCGTAATGCATCTATTTAAATTTTCACCAAGACCTTCACCTGAGTAGAAATTCCATTCTCCATGAAGTCATCTTAGAGTGAAGGAAACAATTGCTCAGTAACCCAGAGTTCTCTTGACACATTGTACCTTGAGGGGTTTTCCCATGAGGTTTTCCTCCTTCCTCACTTTATTTTCAATGTATCTTTTATACTTGGATACCTAACATGGCCCCATTGCTGAGATCCATTCTTTATTTTCACCCTAGCGATGTTCAGGGGGGGTGTTGGAGTTTCAATACCACACCTATGATTTCTTTTCCCAAAAGCCTTTATTTGTTCATTAGTCATAATTAGTCATTATCCAAATTTCATATTTTTTTAGGAGAGAATATTCCAAATGGAGAATATGATGACACACCTACCAATAATATGTAGTGAATGAGTGGGTTTTTTACAAAACTTCCCTCTTGCACAAAACTTATCAATTAGAATTAAACATTTATTCATTACCCATTGTTGTTATTTATAACCGCTAGATGTATGGCAGCACATATCAACAACATATATAATGCTGTTATATCATCAACATGTCATCATCATAATGGACACAAAGAACACAATTGTTGGATTACTGAGAGGGGTGAATCAAGAATAACGTAATTATAATCTCATTTTCTTCAAATGTTATATCAATGTAGAAATTATTATCCAATAATGAGCGTGAATAAATAAACAATCACACACATACACAAGACACCGTTGTTTTAATGTGGAAACCCAAATCTAGAAACCATGGAATGATTTTTCTATATGTATTGAAGAATTACATTCATTGGAAGCACCAACTTCCTTTGTTTTCCAAATGAATCGGAAGGAGGCTCCAACCCCTAGTTTCTCACAACCTCGGTGGGAATCTCCAACTCCCCAAATCTATGGCTAACCCCCAATGTTCTCCTAAGCTACACCTGGCAGGTGGCTACAACCACCTGTCTCTTCCCCGTCTCCTTTCCACCTTGAAGTAGAGATAGAATGATGGAACCATTGTCAAAAAATCACTGTGAGATATACCACAGAACTTGTACCACACAACTGAATCCATGCATCAACCTCGTAATCAACATACCATAAACAAGTGACCAACCATGCACCAACCTCGTAATCAATATGTACCATGAACAAGTTCATCCAACCATACCAAGTATGTTCCAATCATGTGTCAACTACTCAACTATGAATCATCAATATGTACCAACATCATCAACTATACACTTCATGTATGTGTCAACTCATCAACTACTTGTCTCAACCATGTACTCAACATGTGCCACAACCAAAAGCCCTCATCAATTTCATCATCCAAATCTGATTTGTAGCTCTGTAATAGACTTGGTGTATATGATCATATTCCTGCAAACCTCCCTTAACTTTAAAAACAAAATACTAGCATTTTCATCAAACTTTTCTTTAGTCTCACATGCCTCGTTTTGGATTAGTCAACAACCCTAACTTGAAGTAATCATAACTTTGAACCTGTAATGTATAAAGATTTAAAACTGATACACAATGTTCTTCAGTGTGGTTTATGCAATTATTCCAAGTGGCACTACTTGGAACCTCTCAGAAAAGGATTTATAGAAAAAATGACATACCTTGTTGAATTCTGGCTTATTCTAGAGAGCGACCTTGTAGAGCGTGCCCTGCACCAAATATTTGATGAAATGATATAAAAATATTAAAAAAAATACTATAGGTTGTACCCTAACCAACACATTTTTTCTCACTAAATTTGGATCTGTTATGAAGAATTTATGACGTTGTTACCTGAAACACCTGATTTTGACTAGTTTTAGGACTGGCCACAAACCCTATTTTCCACAGAGTGTAAATCCCAAAATACAACGACCCACAAGCTAAATTTTTAACCACAGATACTTGGATATGTTTTCTCACTTTCATAGCAATTTCAGGATCTGAATCATTATATAAAACAAGTTATAGAGAAAATGGTGAGATGACCTGAAAATAACATACCTTAGAAAGCACCATCAAAAGAATTTATCCTTCCATGCATTTTGGAATTCTTTTCTTCACTTTCCTCAAAATTTCAGCTTAGATATCATTTGTATACCTCAGACACCTATATATATTCAATATGATCAAGTGTGATTCAAATTAGAGAGCCTTGCCTCTTATTTATACTCTCCAAGTAGCTTCCTTAAAAACATCTTCTAGGTCACTTGGCCCCACTTTCCTTATTTTAGGGTTGGGT
>SNQJ01S0188720.1:0-12073 GCA_010110895.2 Picea sitchensis
AGCTTGAAATGCAAAGATACCTTAGGTAACCTCATTGAATGGTCGGGAGATGTCAGTTATGTCCAAAACAAGGCTAAAAGGGTGGTACTGGCATATAAGTGGAGGTCTGTGGTATATAATATAGGCAAAGAACATGGTCAAAATCGGGGACCAACATCAGTTTTGGTGACTTTGGAGGACAAGGTTGCCCTCATATTTTGGTGATATTGTATTGCCTAGGAGGGCTAGTTTTTCCCTTAGGATTTCTGATGTTAACAAGATTACATAAATGAAATTTGTGTCTCATGTGTATTGATGATTCATCTATGATCTGTGTGTTTCCGCTGCATATATTTTTAGTCAATAATTTCAGTGTAAATTTGATCAGTGATAACATCTAGGGTTTTACTATTAGATCACTAGGAAGCAATTTTCAGATCTGAAATTAGTCACATAGAGTTGCATGTGAAAATTGACACCTTGATTGTTTCTCTTTTTTCTTCCATGTCTCTCTTTCATTTCATGGTATGTAGAAGCCCCATCTCAGTCCTCTTTGAAGGCCACACACAATCCTTTTAATATGTAACCCAAAACAATACTCTTTATTTGTTTAAAGATATCTATTATTATTTGAGGTTCCCAGAGAACTAGTTTAGGAAATAACATTATTGATCTCTCAAGACTTTGAATTTAAGCATGATATTTTAGATGTATGTCTATCAAAATTTTTATTGTGTTTAATGAAATCATTATTTAGAGTTCTTTGTTATATGAGGTCCATATTTTCCTTTCCCTTTTGTTGAATATTGTGTTCTACTTTGATAAATGTTGTGATGGAAATGACATCCTATTTTATTGCATACTTTTTTGGCTTATAATCTTGTAACATATTGTAAATATTTGATTTCTACAACATACCTGGTCCTTTCTTGGGTATTCTTTGCATGTGAATATTTATTTCAAGAATAATCCTGGTCCTTTCTCAAGAATTTTATTTATTCTTGTATGTTATTTTAAATAGAGGAGTACACCCTCTATAAAAACGTAGGAGGATTTTCCTTGTGAGGATGAATTAAAGACCGTAAAATAGTCTCTTAGATCAGCATGCCCCCAACCAAGAAAGGTAACCATTGTGTTTTTTTGGTTGTGATCGGTTGTCTAAGATGACAATTTTTTCACCCTACAAGAAGTTTATCACAACATAAGTCACTACTAATCTCTTCTTAGAGTATGCTTGGGCTCATTTTGGGTTGCCAAGGACCACCATTGTTGAAAGGGACAATAGGTTCCTACATATATTTGGTCCATCCTTTAATCCATGATGAATACGAACTTGAACAAATCAACTACCTTTCAACTAATGGATAGAGAGAGGTAGTCAAGAAGATGATTGTGCATTTCCTTAGAATGTACAGTCCTAAACATTGGCATACATGGTATGAAATCCTTCCTTATATTCAACATAGCTACAACAAAACTCTTCAAAATTATATTATCCATAACCCTTTTCAGATGTGATTCATAATACATCCATTGGCCCCAATTATTGTAGATCTTCCCATTGCATCAACACAAGAGGATTCCTCCCATACTTAGAATGAGGCAAACAAAGAAGCAAATTTTTTTGAATGAGTCAAACACATCCAAAAACAAGTTCATGATATTCTACATAAATAAAATACCAAGTAAAATCAATGTCATGATCAACGTCAGGTGATACACAAGTTTCAACTTGGTGATAATATATGGTTTCATTTGTGCAAAGAGCAACTCACAGGCCTTCACAATTCTATTATCCATAACCCTTTTCGGATGTGATTCAAAATCCATCCATTGACCCTTCCCAATTATTGTAGCTCTACCCATTGCATCAACATAAGAAGAATCCTCCCATGCTTAGAATGAGGAAAAGAAAGAAACAAAATTTGTTGAATGAGTCCAACACATCCAAAAACAAGTTCACGATATTCTATAGAAAAAAATACCAAGTACAAGAAATGTCACGATCAACATCAGGTGCTACACAAGTTTCAACTTGGTGACAATATATGGTTGCATTTGTAGAAAAATAATCTTATAGGTCTTCACATGAAGCTCAAACCACTCTAATATGGGGCTTACACCATCACCAACATTGTGGGTGAGAATGCTTTTGAATTGAATCTTCCACCCTTTCTTGGCTTACATCATGTATTTGATGCAGAGCTTCTTTAGCCATACTTTTTATGTTTGTTGGAAACCTTGGAGGTGGTAGAGAACTTGGCCTGACAGAGCTCAAACTTTACTACCTTGAGAGAGATCCAATGGACAAGAATATGGATTCAAAGATGAAGAGAATTGCTAACAAATTGGATAACTTTATCAGATTGTCGATGCATGCCAACTTCTTCACTAGGAAACATGGTTTATCAAGAACCATATTTAGAAAAAGTATCCCTATATAATGCAATAAATTGGCACAATGGAGACCATACCTTCCCAATGGGTAATTATTGATCCAAGTGACAAACCAAGAGATCTTGTTGGCCATTTCAGAATACAAGCATCTTAAAAATGGTTTTGAAACTTGCCAAATTTACAACAAATTTTCAAGGCCTAAACTTTCGATTCATTTTTTTAAGATAAGCTTTGTAATGGTCAAAAGAGAACCCAAAACAAAGTTTATATGAGAAATTTATGATCTTGGGAAATTGACCTACCAATTAGCCCCCTGAGGTGTACATTACTTTTTCTACCTCAACTCTTAGGGTTAGGGTTTTGGATTTTATGATTTTGGATGCTTATGGTTTTGGGAATTATGATATAACATCATTTTGGTCTCTTTATATGAGATTTTTCCAAATGAGTGTAGTCATCACATCTCTTCTCAGAGATAAGATACCACCATTCTAGCCATTTATATTCTTATGTACATTACACTATTTTCACCAATTTATTTATTAATTGAATTTGTATTTCATTGTAATAGTATAATTCAATATTGTGTTTGTGTTACTTCAACAATATTTGCATTATTTCATTTTTTTCTCACTCGATGTTGGTATTTTTGTTGTAGTAAAGATAGATGTGAAAAAACAATCCAATTCAGATCACACACATCCAAAATATTTGGAGAAATATAAAGAAATCCAGGTGGATAAATAATATATTGAATAAAATGCATGAGAATATGAATATATGATAGTATGATCATGATTACAAATGAGTACCATATATATACCGACGTAGGGGTGCCCTTTCACTAAGAGATGTGTTCTTTCATTATAATGTCATGTCTCTTCATTACATAATAGTTATTGTTTATTATTTATTTATATTTATATTTTATATATTTATGTCTATTACATTGCCTTCCCCTTTTGAAATGGTTTGTTCTCAAAGCATATTTATGGAAATGCCTTACGTCTTTGCTCTGGCTTATAATGTTTTTTCTTGTTCTTAATTATTGATGTTGTTATGGTTGATGATACAAAACAATATGAACTTCTAAGTGCTAAGCATAATTGTCGAACTATAAAAGGATTTGACCATCCTAATTGAATCCTTTGTGGAACGTTGTGCTTATGTTATACCCAATATGAATTGTTATTATGAGACTCAATGATGCTGGCATCAATATTCTTCAGAATATAGGTTAATTTTTTCCATCTTGAGTGATTTTGATACATTGACTAGTTAAGATACCTTCTCTTGTGATTGGGATGTCGATAAGGTGTCTTTGTAGCATGACTTTTCCTTATTGTACTTGTAGAGTTTTCTTGATTTACTTCCAGGTTTTTTTTTTCCTCATGCACTGATGTTACATTGTTAATAGATGAACTTCTATTAGCAAGTACACTTGAAATTTCCATTGTTTGTACTCCAACATCTAAATTTGTCCCTACTTCAATTGGATTTGTATTTTTTCCTTTCTCTACAACTTGGAATTTTACAACTGATGACTTTATTTATATGGGATCAATCATTGTTTATTTATCAATCAACAATTTATTGTTGGCAAGTTGCTTCAATGTTTCTTGTTGCAACTTCTTCTCACCTTTTAACATCTTAATTTGAGCAATCAAGTTCTAACTATGATTCTTATAAAGGAAATAAATTTCTTCATCTTTATCTATAACAACCTTATCAAAATATTTTTGCACCTTTTGTACTATTATCAGATTATGTTGAAGGATAATCTTTTAGACATATTTAAGGTCATATAATGTTACCGGATATGAATCGAATTTAACGTCCTGTAAAATTATATTCATCTTTTTATAGGAGAATTCCAAAAACTTATTCTTCGTGTTTAAGATGAAAGACCCTAGTGTTTCCATCCAAGGTCAACCCACAATTATGTCATTGTCATCATATGATAAGGATCTAATAGTGAATTACGATACAAGGGTATAACTTTTAATGCTTGGTCGTAGATTGGTTATGTCATATTCTTTTTCATTCCATGAGTTTATTTTTTCATTTATATTTGACTCAAGAATCAATAGTTGGTTAGCACATTCAACACTAACATAATCACTATTGTCAATAGGAGCAATAGAAATAGTAATCTTTCCCTGCAAGTGTCCCTTTGATTCTAAGTAGCAATGAAACACTTTTTCTTGTAGTTTTAAGAAATCTTCCTTTTTCCCTATTACTCGAATCCATTTTTTTATATCAGAACTTATGATAAATAATACTTTGATTATGAAGCTTATACTTCCATTCTTTACTTCAATTTGACCCTTTTTATAGTCCTTTAATAAAATTTCAAATTGGCCCTTTTTACACTCCTTTAATAAAATTTCACTTAACAATAAAAGGAGTTTCAATAATCCTTTAAGATTGAACTTTTCCTTTTTCCTTATAAAAAGGTTAATAAATTTCCTTCTTATATCATTTTTTAATCAAAAGAAAAGCATTTTTATATTTTTTATCAAAATAACTATTTTGATATGATGGTGTACGATCCTTTTTAAAATTTGGTGAATACTTTAGTTAAACTAATATATTAATTTATTGATGCCACGTGGATGTAAGTTTCCCTTATATATATATACATATATATTCCAACATACAATTTTCTTGCACCTCTTTTTAAAAATTCAAAGAAAAATATTTATGTATATACCTTTTGAATTTATCTTTGTTAAATATTTTTTTTGGTAAGTTAGTTTTCTATAAATTATCTTTCAAAGCCAAAATATATAATTATGACAGTGATAGCATGATAGTTGTTAGTCTGAATTTCCCATAAGGGAAACCAATTCAACCGTTGTAGCAGAATAAAATTGTGACCAAAATAAATCTTAGGAGTATCAAAGTTTAGTTGTCTACGTGACTCAATGCCACGCAGGGCCCAAATATGTCAAGAGTTCATAAATACAAACAAAATAATATAAAAATCCAGAACCTGAGATTGGAAGAAAAGTTACGAGCCTGGAGGAAGCCCATTCTTCATGTGCTACAAGTGAGAATCAAAATCCATAGCTCCGGTCGCTGGTGCATCAACCCCTTCTGCATGCTCTGGGATTGGAATATGAAGCCATGTGTAGGCTAGACTCATGATTGAGCAGAGTGGTTAGAAAGGCCTCCAACCGCTCCCGTTGATGATCCATAATCTCAATCCTAAATTGCAGGTCATCCACATCTCGTCGCATGTCAAAGACCTAGATTTGCATATTTTCCATCGAAACTATGTCATACAATTGGCTTAGGATGATGGAAAGTTGGTATGGATAGTTGGTTGTCATTGATGTCAACCATTGGAGAGTTATATTGTAGATTGATGTCAACCCTTAGTGATTGATGTCAACTCTTGGATAACGTCTGGTAGCGAATTATGGTAGCACAAAGGTTTGGGTAATGGACCCAAGGTTGTTTCATGTATAATGGTATGAGTTTTAATGTATTTGAAGGTAATACTATTCTATATGGATAGTACATGCCATTTCATTTCCAGTGTGTTATCACTCCAAGAGTCACTCCCAGACTACAAATGAGAGTAAGCTTGGTAACATAGAAATGTAAATGGGTTAAAATAGTTTGAATAGGTGGATCAGCAAGAGAAGAGTAAAAAGGAGGGCATCAGATGCTGCAAATACATTCCATTGGGCATGGAGTTATAACGTCCTACAAATCAAATGAAATCAAGTTGCCTACCAGAAAAAAGGCTTATGAAAATATGGATAGAAGAATAGAAGGTAAAAAAAGAGAAGAATATCCACATAACAAAGATCCTTTATATAATATAGATTAAAGAGTGCTTGAACAATAATCTATGATTAACAAGAAATTACCACAAATCCTTTGCAGCTCATGAATTCATTAGCCAAAGGAAACTTTTGATCTTCCAAATCTATAAATATTACTCAAGCAAGATGACAAGATAAAATGATAACAAATAACACAAATTCTTATAAGAAACTCATGAATCTCTAATGGAAGAAATGTTAATTACAACATGCCCTTAGGCTTACAATTGAGCAAACAAACTACTCCTCTAGCTCTCTCCTCTCTTGGATGATGAATCCAACCTCCATAGCCTCTTATACAATGAATATATATCCATATAGGTCCTTTCCAGCTCACCCATTAGAACTCCAACCCCTTTCCCAAAATAGAAACAACTACAGATAGAAAATGACACGTTTTAACTGATTTCCTGCTTTTCAGGAGGAGAAATTATGAAAAATAGGCTTCAAAACGCCACTTGTAATTCTCAAACCATAACAGATGTGCAAAATATGAGATTTTTTTTGTATATAATCTCGTTATGAAGAAAAACCTCTCTCAGTTTCGTAACATTCATCTCCAGCTGGCCGCAATAGGTGTCACAAAAACATGTCTCAAACAGGAAATCACGAAAACGAAAAAAAATAGGGCTCAAATATTCTTTCGAATCTCCCAATCCGTGACACCTGTGTGAAAAAAAAAGATTTTAATGTTCATGGGTTCGTTCATGGCAATAAACTCCTTCATATTTTTAAAATTCATCCTATTTCACCCGAAAATTCTCCTGGAAGTCAGCTGGTCAAAAATATCAGTTCAACAGTCTAGAACAGAGTTTCTGTAGCACATTCTGTAGAGCCACGTCTATGTATAATATCTCTCTAACCATAACACATTTAAAAAAACTGAGAGAGGTTTTTGTTATTTGTTATGTGATGAACAAAAACCTCCTCCAAGTTTCAAAAATACCCTCCCATTTGTTCATAACACAAGTTTTAAGTTAGTCACTCAAAACTGGCAGAAGCGTCCTTGCAAAATAACTCTATGAAATTGGTAGCACCCATCATGAATTCAACTATGTGGATTTGGTAGCGCCACTGTGACACAGTCATGTGATATTGGTAGCACCCATAATGAATTCAACTATGTGGATTTGGTAGCACCACTCCTCTATTTTAGGAAAGTCTCCATTCACATAAGCTTGTTTTTTAAGGTGTGCATGGAGTTTCTAACCCGTGTCTTGTGTTGATGACAGGTGCACTTGGATCTTGGTCTTGATGCTTGAGGAAGCTGGCGCTGTGGAATCTATTAATTCACCAGTGCTATAAAATATATCGTAAAAATAACCAAATTTTCTAGTAAAAATTATTGTGCTAACATAGGCTCCATGGGGGATAGAGACCTCCATGTGAGGCTCTAAGAACTCTTTTTGCAGCTCTAGTTCCTTAGTGTTGTGTTGTGGAGTCATGCTCTGATATATCATGATGAATACAACGTACTGAAAACTTATACTACTCTACTTAAAAATAGAAAGCAAACACACTTGCTCCTGATGGAGCTTATTTATGTACAAAACCTAATCTAACTGACTTTTACAATGGGATAGGTGAAGAAAAACTTCCACCAAAGCCATTTAAGAAACTTGTTGACATGAGTATTTATAATGGAAATGATTAAAAATAGACAAGAGGAATATGACAGTAGTTTGAAAACATTACCTATATCTCCTCTGATTGTTGCTGACACAATAAAGTTTACAGGTTCCAAAACATTTCAGAAATACAATTCCATATACAACCCTACAGGGTCATGAAAATGGTGACAAAACACATGGGACTGATAGCATATTTCTTCTTCCACTTCAGGATGCTTATTGTAAACTGTGGGTACAAGTGGAAAAAGGATTGACATAGGTGGCTGTTGATCCACTGATAACTGTTGATTTACTTCTGGATTTGTATAAACAATCTCTTCATGTGCCTCAATTAAGGGTTTCTCCTGGTCAAATCTTCGATTTACGTCTTCTGTGACAAGGCCAACCTCTGCATCATCCTCCCTATCTTCATAGTGATCAAATATAGGATAATCTTACTGCTCATCATCACTAGAATATTCGTCAAAAATGGGTTTACCTTCATATCTATGATCAACGTCTAAAACAATAACTTCATCAAGAATATAACTGTTAAAAATATCCATTTCAGGAACAACAGTACCTGATGCTTCTAGTTGTTCATACACATGATTTTCAACTGAAACAAATTTATGAATGTTGTCCTCTTCGAATACAAGAGTATTCTTTATACTTTCATTTGGACAGTGAATAAAATATTTTTCATCTTTATATTCGACAGAGCAATCTAACAAATCTTGAGCACATTCTACATATCCCTCACAACAGTTATGATAAATGCTTTCATAGGGATAAAACCTTTTGAAGTATTCATTGAATACTCTGTGGAAATCCTTCAAGGATGAAATTATGGAAGGGGGTAATGCGAAATACCATTTACGTGCATCCCCATCCAATGAATACATTAACATTTTCATCAATATATCTTCATGATGGATGTCAAGTTGCTGCATCAAAGAATGAAATTCTTGAACATGCTCAACAGGGCTGTCATTCTCACCTTCATAAAATCTAGGCAGCAGATCTTGCCATTCATCAATTTGAGGAACAAGATATGGATAACCATCTATGGCTGAGAAATTGAGTGGGGCAAACCTCCTGGCCAGGATAGCCTCCATAGCCATTTAATTTGTCTCATTCCAGTGGAGTCACCAATAGATTATGAACAATGGAGTCTCCATAGTGAATGTGTAGTCTTGAAGGTGTCCAACTTCAATCACCATCTAAAGCTAGAGTTGTGCAATGTCATTCTTCTCGGGGGGCTTTTCAATCTACTCAAATCCATCCCTGACAATAGTGTCAAAAATGTTATCACTCCAAGAGTCACTCCCAGACTGCAAATGAGAGTAAGCTTGGTAACATAGAAATGTAAATGGGTTAAAATAGTTTGAATAGGTGGATCAGCAAGAGAAGAGTAAAAAGGAGGGCATCAAACTGCTACAAATACATTCCATTAGGCATGGAGTTATAACATCCTACAGATCAAAGGCAATCAAGTTGCCTACTAGACAAAAGGCTTATGCAAATATGGATAGAATAATAGAAGGTAAAAAAAGAGAAGAATATCCACATAACAAAGATCCTTTCTGTAATATAGATTAAAGAGTGCTTGAACAATAATATATGATTAACAAGCAATTACCACAAATCCTTTGAAACTCATGAATTCATTAACCAAAGGCATCTTTTGATCTTCAAAATCTGTAAATATTACTCAAGCAAGATGAAAATATAAAATGATAACAAAGAACACAAATTCTGATAAGAAACTCTCATGAATCTCTAATGGCAGAAATACTAATTACAACAGGCGCTCAGGCTTACAATTGAGCAAATAAACTACTCCTATAGCTCTCTCCTCTCTTGGATGATGAATACAACCCCCCTACCCTCTTTTAAAATGAATATATATCCATATAGGTCCTTTCCAGATCACCCCTTATAACTCCAACCCCTTTCCCAAAATAGAAACAACTACAAACAGAAAATGACACGTTTTAACTGATTTCCTGCTTTTCAGGAGGCAAAATTATGAAAAATAGGGTTCCAAATGCCACTTGTAATTCTCAAATAATAATAGTTGTGTAAAATATGAGAATGGTTTTTTTATATAAGCACGTTGTGAATAAAAACCTCTCTCAACTTCGTTAAATTCATCTCCAGCTGCCTGAAATAGGTGTCACAAAAATATGTCTCAAACAGGAAAATAGGAAAATAGAAAAAATAGGGCTCAAATATTCTTTTGAATCTCTCAATCCATGACACTTGTGTGAAAAATGAAAGAGGTTAATGTTTATGTGTCTATTATTTACAATAACCTCCTTCATATTTTTAAAATTCATCCTATTTCACCCGGAAATGCTCCTAGAAGTCAGCTGATCAAAAATATCAGTTCAACAGTCTAGAACAGAGTTTCCGCAGCGCATTCCGTAGAGCCACTTCTATGTATAATATCTCTCTAAAAATAACACATTTTAAAAAAATGAGAGAGATTTTTTTATTTGGTATGTGATGAACAAAATCCTCCTCCAATTTTCAAAAATACCTTCCCATTTGTTCATAACACAAGTTTTAAGTTAGTCACTCAAAACTGGCAGAAGCATCCTTGCAAAATAACTGTGCGAAATTGGTAGTGCCCATCATGAATTCAACTATGTGGATTTGGTAGCGCCACTATGAAACAGTCATGAAAAATTGGTAGTGCCCATCATAAATTCAACTACGTGGATTTGGTAGCGCCACTCCTCTGTTTTAGGAAAGTCTCCATTCACATAATCTTTCTTTTTAATGTGTGCATGGAGTTTCTAACCCGTGTCTTGTGTTGATGACAGGTGTGCTTGGCTCTTGATCTTGATGCTTGAGGAAGCTGGTGCTGCAGAATCTATTAATTCACTAGTGCTACAAAATATATCGTAAAAATAACCAAATTTTCTAGTGAAAATTCTTGGGCTAACACGGTGGTATGTGGAACATCACATGACTCCTCACACCTAGAGAGTTATGGCCATGAGAAGTTCGAGAACCCTGGTTTGGGAAATGGACCCAAGTTTGTTTGATGGATAATGGTATGATTTTGATATATTTGTAGGAAATACTATTCTATATGGATATTACATGTCATTCTATTTCCAGTGGTATGTGGAACGTTACATAACTCCTCACGGTTAGAGAGTTATGGCCATATGAATTTGGAGAACCCTCATGAGTCATCTAGAAGCCCCAAAAGGTCAAAGTAGTCAAAGTGGTGTAAGAGATTTTAGAAGGTAAATAATAAAGTGAAGTGATGAGTGTACTATAAATCAAAGTGAATACAAAATAAATTATTTAAATAATAAATTTAATGGAGAAATTAGAAGTGGGTTAACCCTAAAATAAGGAAAGTGGGTTAAGATGGGTAAAAGGTAACCCCTTGAGGAAGCTACATGAAAGTATAAATAAGAGGAAATACTCTCTCATTTTAATCACACTTGAGCATATTAAATATATACAGGTGATTGAGGTATCCAAAGGATATCTAAGCCAAATTTCAAGGGGAAGGTGAAGTAAAGAAGGTCGAAATTCATGGGAGGATAAATTCTTTTGATGATGCTTTCCAAGGTATGTTATTTACAGGTCATCTCACCATTTTCGCAATAACTTATTTTCTAGAATGAATCAGATCATGAAATTGGGAGGCCATTGAGTAAACATATCCAAGTAGCTATGATACACATTTCATATTGTGGGTCGATGTATTTTTGGAATTACACGTCGTGGAAAATAGGGTTTGTGGCTAGTCCTAAAACTAGAGTAAAACATGTGTTTCAGGTAAAAATGTCATAACTTATTCATAACAGACCCAAATTTAGTAAGATCAAATGTATTGGTTAGAGTACAGTCTATAGTGTTCTTTGTACAATTTTCAGATCCATAAAACAAATATTCCGTGCGAGGCACGCTCTACAAGTTTGCTCTCTAGAATAAGCTAGAATTCAACAAGGTATGCCATTTTTTCTACAACTCCTTTTCTGAGAGGTTCCAAGTAGTGAATTCTGGAGGAATTGCATAAAATACACTAAAGAACATTGTGTACCATTTTTAGAAATTTATTCATTATAGGTACATAGTTATTATTATTTAAAGTTAGGGTTGTTGACTAATCCAAAATTAGTCATGTGATACTAAAGTAAAGTTTGATGAAAATGCTAGTCTCTTGTTTTTAAAGTTAAGGAAGGTTTGCAGGTATGTGATATTATACACCAGGTCTATTAC
>SNQJ01S0188721.1:0-18311 GCA_010110895.2 Picea sitchensis
TAATCAAGTTTCACTTCAACGCTGGAGGACTTTAGATCAGTGCCTTAGGGTTTAATGGAGTCAAAAGTGAAGGACGCAAGAGTTGAAGGAGGCAAAGATTTTAAGGACTAGAGGGAAGAGTTTTGAGGTGTTGCTAAAGCAAGTTGCTAAAGCAAGGCCTCAAAATCAAAACCCTAGGGGAGAGAGGCTCACTCTGGTGTTTCTACAGCAAGGCCTTTTGCTCTCTCCTCCTTCCTGGCAAAATGGATAGCTCAAGAATAAAGCATAAAACCAAAACAAGAGGGTTTGAATGGACAAGGTGTTGCTACAACAAGGCCTTTCAGCAAACCCTAGAAAGAGTATGGCCCTAGTGTAGTAGACCTAGGCTAGGGACATCTCACTCTTCTTGGCTTCTGGATAGTACGACTAGCGAAAGAGGAAGAAGAAATAGGAGTGTAGCTACGGCTAGGCTCTTTCTTCCTTCTTCAATGGCTGAAAAATTCTCTATCAGTGGACATGAGACAAGGACCTACTTGTGTGCTTGTCACCTAGGGTTTTGATTCAGCAAAATCGTAAATATATGCAAGAAATTAAACTACAACCATTCATTAAGAAGTTTTGTAGAAAAATACTTACAATTCACTAAGAAATAACCATGCAAACCCTAGTTGTAACACCTTCCTTCAAGAGAAATACCATAAAATGCCAAAAAATGTCTTCCTTCAACAATTGCGCCTCACTAAATTAGCCAAATACCCAAGAGAGGGCGCAAATTTCAGACCTCCTTATGGAGTGAATGAGTGATGATAAAAATGAAGGAGAAAATCCTTCATTTATACAATATCATGACCTAATTTTACCTTTTAGGTCATGTAAAAGGCCGACAAGGCCAAAATACCAAAATCATACCGTTTTACATTAAATTGTCAAATTAAATCCTAAATCAAGCTAAAAAGAGAGTAAAAGCCCCTCCTAAAGAGACGTTAGCCCCTTTTAGGGCAGATGGGGCGTTCTGGAGGAAAACGTTAGCCCTCCTGGGCTTCTCCAACCTGCCACACGTGCCACTGCTGCCTAGTCTGCCTCCCAAAATGTCCATGATGCTGGGTGACGTCATGGTCAATATGGTGACGTCCTAGGCCTCCCAAGGGCAACGTTCCACTGAGAAAGGGTCATCCCCCCTAGGTCAAGCTCTGTCGGGGTGCCTCTGGTGGAACGTCCTCTTCTCCTCTAGTGTAAAGCTCCAAATCCATCTCTATCTTGTATCTCCCTCTGATGGGGTCTCAACATCCACCTGATGGGCTCTTCAGCCCCATGGAGGTCCGAACTGATCATCTCCCCATGTGTACCGGTCCAAGATGGTACCTGTCCGTCGGGCATGATCCTGCACATCAAAAGCTACGCCCTCCATGGGCTCATCAGTCACAGGGATCATAGCAATGTCAATCACATTTCATCATCAATATTGATAAACATATGCATAAAACCCCTAATAGATCAATCAATAGCTCAAAGACGTTACACAAACCTATTATACAAGTCTGGGAAAAGGGCAAGGCATCCTATTGGGCTAGTGTCCACTGAATATGGGAAGTTCTTGGAAGAGACCTCTTCCAAGCCATGTAAGTGGATGAAGTGGTCAAGGGATGTCCAAGCAGGTGGGTGCAATGAAGGCCAAGTATGCAAGATGTTACCTTTGGGTGCCTTTGTAGAAGGTGAGCTGTACCTGTCATGAATGCAATTCTTTCCAAGCCCATTCATGCCTTTTATTCTTTCTATTATTTCATTTTTTATTTCTTTTTTCTTTCTTTTTGCTCAAGAGATAATCAGGGGACACTGTCCTGGCGTGGTGACCAGTGGTGACAACGTTACCCACAGGTACTTTCACAGAAATGAGAAGGTTGGCTCGTGATGAGACCCCCTTTCCCTTGGCCATGCAACCAAATGTCACTGCCCTGGCGTGGTAACCAGCTGATGGCATTGTCATACTACTAGGTACCCATGGACCTAATAGGTTGGCTCGTGATGAGACCCCCTATCCTCTGGTTAGGTCTTGTTTTATTATTTTTTTTTTAGGGTCCCTCTTGTTTCTTGTTGAGAAGCCGTTTATTGCTTTCTTGGGGATCCCTGGGCGAAACATCTCGAGGTTTTATTCTTAGGCTTTTATCTTTTACCAGCTTGCTTTTACCTTCTGGGCCTTTAGACCCTTCTTCCCACTAGATAAGGTGCAATCCTAAGAGAGGTCAACCCAGTGCCCGGACAAGTGGAATGGGATAGGTGAGCGGGGAAACAAGATGGAAAAGTGAAAGTGTGAGGGGAGCGGATGATGGCTTTTCAGAGACAACCCCAGTGGCTAACCAAAACCAACAAACACAGGCTTACTAAGACACCCTGTCAATCCCCAAAGCATGGTCAAGTGGGCAAGTGTAAGATCCAAGCAGTTGTTAGAAATAAAAGGAATCAGATGCATACATTCAATAGTTTTGATGATCAAAGTGACACATACCATGATACCTGAACTAATTACCTCATGAAGCAAGAACCCTCTCTGACACAAGACCAAGCCGATGGTGGTGGAGGCTGTTGCTGCTGCTGATAGGATAAAAATGCTGGAAGAGAGAAAAGGTGGGCCCTCCAGGGCCATGATGAAGTCAATCCTGCTTTCGGTACTCCATGTCTAGGACTTGTGGGCCTCGAGACATGATCTCCTAGTTATCCCTGAAAGTGGGGGATAACAGGCCTTTAGCCCCTTCTTCCCACAAGGCAAGGTACAACCCTTCCATAGTGTGACAAATCCCAATGCCCGAACAAAGGTAGGGGGGAAATGAGAGGAATAGACATGGAAGTGGTAAGTATGGAGGGAATGGACGATGACCTTTCATAGACCCACCCAATGGCAACCCATCCTAAAGGGAGATCAACTTACTATGGCATCATGTCACCCTTCCAGGTATGAACAAGTTAAAGAGCATAATTTCCAAGCAAACGTTATGAAATGAAGGAGAATCCAATGCAACATATTGAGGTGCTTCAAGAATCAGAGTGACACATACCATGATACTCGGACTCATTACCTCATGGAGCAAGACTTATTGCTACTTCAGGACCAGGTTGGTGGGATGGATATTGCTGCTGCTGATAAATGGGTTGCACTGAAGAAAAGAGGGGTCCTCTGGGGCCATGCTCAAGTCATCTGACTCTCGACACTCCATGTCTAGGACCTCTGGGCCTCGAGACATGATCTCCTTAGTTATCCCTAGGGTAGGTGATAACACTTCCAACCCATTTCAGAGGAACCTAGGGTGCTTAGTTTGAGACCCTTACAACGAGATTCTGTCGGTGGAATCTCTAGGACGCAGTTGCCAGCTGCAGTTGGGGTGCATTCTCCCAGGTGGATTCATCTGGGGTCCATAGAGATCGTCAAAGGGCCAATTTTCAGGCTGTCAGTCACTAGGACTATGTGTGAGGAAAATGCACACTGTTTTCGATAGTTTCCAGTCAGATCCGAGGAGTTTAGCCACCAGGGCGAACTTCCAAGTGCAGTAGTTGTCGTGCGAGTTGCTGTAGCTTGTAGCAAATCTTCCAGCTCACATCTCGATCCAACAATAGTCTTCTACTTTTTGGGTATCATTGTTATTGTTTATTTCTTGTATTCTGGCGCAGATCCTTTTGTCTTTGATCTAGCCGAGTGATCTATTTTATTTAGCTGCATGCAACATTGTACTCAATCTCAGAACGCATAATATATTCTTGCAGTGTTTGGTGTCCTTCTTTATTTGCATGCTTATTCATATGCTGTTAAACAACTCTTTACTTGAAACACACATGCAAAAACACCATGCATGTTAAAACCCAATTAATAAACGCATCCAGAAACCCAAAGTGTATCAGTTATAGCATCAGATTCTGGACAGTTTAGTCAGCTATTCTGATCTGTGGAATTAGGGATATTACAACCTGCAAAGAGAGGTTAGAGTTGCACAAAAAATAGTTAAAAATTTCTAAGTAAAATCTACACTAAACTAACCAAATGAAGCCTAAATAAGCAAGAAAATTGAGCCTTTTCTTAATGATATTATTTGCTGTCCTAAAATAGTAAATAATATCAAAAAGGTTGCCCAAATTTAGATTTTAAACACTTTAAATTGAAACTATCTCTAGCCTTTAAATTTGCCTTTTAAAACTAGCTAAAAGATAGAATTGGCAAGCTAGATCTACTTAATGAATGAGATTTATGAAATAAGATCTAAACTACTTGCTTTTAACATGCAAGTAAAGAATTCTCTAGATTTAACTTTGAAATAACAATCTAACTTTGCATGTTATTGAAAGTAACCCAAAAGAATAATTTGATTTTAAGAAAGAGAGGAAGAGAAATGCTTGAAATTCTTGGAATCTTGGGCAACTGGAGTCTTCTTGATGGATCAAAGAGGGACTATGTCTTCCTTAAGATATTGAAAATGAAGCAGGTGCAACCAAACACAACCTCCTCTTCAAGTGTGAGAACCTGCAAACTTAGAGACTTCTTGCCAAACAAATTGTTAAAAGCATGGTGCTACCTACAAAAGATACTTTAAAAGAGCATGAGCATCAACCAAAATGAACATACAATGTAAAGCTATCAAATGTAAATAAACAATAAGATTATATAGCAGCCTAGCTCTTCTAATCTTACCCTACTTGGAGACAACTCCTTTTGAAGGCCACAAATTAGCAATTAGAAGCAAAAGCACAAAAGAAAATTATACCTCACATTCGACATAATGACATAGAAATTCCACACATGAAAATGGTACGCCAATGTAGCCTCCAAAGCCTTTTATTCCAATCTTGAATGATAATACAATAACAATAATACAAGAAGGAATTCTTCCCAAGCTCCAACTAGCCAAGCAAATGGGAGAAAGCTCCAATATAATGGAGGAGGGGTGCACTTCCCAAGGAGGTAGGGTGCACCACTTGGGAGAAAATGGGTTGCCAAGTGTGAGAGGAGGGGCTTCCACCTCTCTCCTAACTCCCTTTGGTCGCCACTTGTGAGAAAGAAGTGGAGAGGGAAGGTGCCACCTCTCAAAAGGTGGGCAGCCTTCCTCTAGAATGTGCCACCCCTCCTCAAGAGGGGCGCACCTCTCTTTGGTAGATGCTCTAAACTCAAGCTAACTCTAATTCAACTCACCCACATCTCCTTATGGATTTCCAACAAGGCTCAGTTAAGTCCAAGAGAGGGTGAGTTAACTCAAAACATGTCCCAAACATGTTTCCCCAAAAATAGCTTTGCTGATTTTTTGTCTTTTATTTGACTTTTGTTAGCAAAATTAGTTTTAAGTGATTAAAAATCACTAATTTCACTCACAAAGTGTACTTAGGTAAAGTGGGTATTCTGAGTGTGAAAACGAATACCCCCAAGGTATATAATGCCTCGTTGTACCACTTTTTTAACTTATGACTTATTTACAATTAAAATATCCTGTTTTGCAGCCAAGTTTTTATTAACTGAAAACATTAAAAAATCCTACGGGGGACTTAACGCAATTTCCATATGACTCAATATTGATGGCTAGCATGGTAGTATACATTAGACACTAGACTTAGATGACCAAACTAATGCCTAACCATCGGTACACACTCCAACTTTGGAGGAAATGAGTGAAAAAACTCAAAAATTATAACTCGCTTAAAAAATTAATTCAAGCAAGAAATAATTAATAAGTAAAAAAAAACACTCTAGAGTTATGCACTCATGATTAAGTATTAGGAGGCTAAGCCTTTTACAAATTCATCATGCTAGATGAATCTTATTACAAAACCCGTTGGGGGGATGGAAATGCGGTATAGAGAAGAAGAAGAAGAAAAGTTGGCCATATTGGCCGGCTGGACTTCTGAACTCTGATTTTGAACACATCCATGTTCAATCTTTGGCGGCTCAACTGCAAACCCATCCTAGTGCAACTTGGTGGCTAACATGCCTAACCATCAGTGTACACTCCAGCTTTGGAGGAAATGAGTGAAAAAACTCAAAAATTATATCTTGCTTAAAAAATTTCAAGCAAATAATAATTAATAAGTAAAAAAAAAAGCTCTAAAGTAATGCACTCATGATTAGGCTAATCCTTTTACAAGTTCATCATGTTGAATTCATCTTATTACAATTCTCCATGGGGGGTGTTATTCCCTAGCCTAGGGATAACTAAGGAGATTATGTCTCGAGGCCCATAGGTCCTAGACATGGAGTACCGAGAACTAGATCGACTTGATCTTGGCCTTGGAGGGCCCATCCTTTCTTCTTCAACGCCTCCACCTTGATAACAACAACAACATCCATCCCATCGACCTGGTCCTTTAGCAGAAATGGGTCTTTCTCCATGAGGTAATGGGTCTGGGTATCATGGTATGTGTCACTCTGATTCTCAAAGCATTTGAATATGTGCATTTAATTCTTTTTGTTTCTAACGTGTGCTTGGACCTTATGCCTTTCCACTTGACCACACTTGGGGGAAATGACAGGATGTCCTAGTAATATGGTTCCCATAGGGTTTGCGTTGTCACTGGGGGTTCATTGAAAGTTCATTGTCTGTTCCCACCATACTTACCACTTTTCATCTTTTTCCCCCTCATCCATCACATACACTGGTCTGGGCTTTGGGTTGGCCAAACTAGCAAAGGGTTGTACCTTACATTGTGGGAAGAAGGGGCTAAAGGCCCAGAGGGTAAAAGTAGCTGGAAAAAGATAAAATTCAAAAGAATGAAACCTTGAGATGCTTTGCCCAGGGATCCCCGAGAAAGCAATAAAAGGCTTCTTAGCAAGAAACAGAGGGACCCATAAAATAATAAATCAAGACCTAGTTGGAGGATAGGGGGTCTCATCACGAGCCAACCTATTAGGTCCATGGGCATGTAGCAGTATGACACTACCATTTAGTTGGTCACCACACCAGGGTAGTGGCTCTTGGTGGCATAACCAAGAGAAAGGAGGTCTCATCACGAGCCAACCTTCTCATTTTCGTGAAATGCTTGTGGGTAACATTGTCACCACTAGTCACCACGCCAGGGCAGAGTCCGCCAACTAGTCTCTTGAAATAAAAAAGCAATAAGAATAAAAGATAAAAGGCATGAATGGGCTTGGAAACATTTCCATCCATGACAAAGTGCAACTCACCCTCTTTAGAGGCACCCACAGGTAAACCATACACTTCCCTGTTATCACTGCACCCATTGACCAGAGTCCAGACAACCCTTACCACCTCATCCACTCACATGGCCTGGATTTGTCTTCACCCAGGAACATCCCACATTCAATGAGCACTAGCCCAACAGGACGTCCTGACTCCTAGCATCCCCTCCAAACTTGGCTTGTAGAATAGCATAACGTCTTTGAGCACTTGTCCAGGTAAAGGG
This sequence comes from Picea sitchensis, assembly GCA_010110895.2. Taxonomy (NCBI): domain Eukaryota; kingdom Viridiplantae; phylum Streptophyta; class Pinopsida; order Pinales; family Pinaceae; genus Picea; species Picea sitchensis. The sequence continues at coordinate 7,369 of SNQJ01S0188721.1, forward strand.
GGTTTCATGCACATGTTTAAATAACTTGATGATTAGATGTGATTGACATTGCTATGATCCCTGTGACTTATGAGCCCATGGAGGGTTTACTTGTTGATGTTGCAGGGCCACACCCGATGGACAGGTACACATGGGGAGATGATTAGTTCAGACCTCCATAGGGATAAAATTCCATCAGATGGATGCTGAGACCCCAGCTAGGGGTAGAGATAGATCGGGGGTTTGCACCGGAGAGAGAGGAGCACGTTCCACCAGGGACAGCCTGGCAGGCCTGGACCGAGGGGGTCTTGTCATTTTCACCATGATGTAGGCCTTGGAAGGCCCATGACATCACCCAATGTTTTGGATACTTTGGAGGCAGTTGTGTGCCAAGTGGCATGTGTGGCAAGATCCAAAGGCCCAAGGAGGCCTAACGTTTTGCTCCAGGAGGCCAACGTTGCCCTAAGAAGGCCTAATGTCACCCTAAAAGGGCATGGCGTCATCTTTACAACTTGATTTAGGGTTTTATTATGACATTTAATGTAAAAACTGGATATTATGTGTAACTGGCCATGTCAGCCTTTTTTGACCTAATTCTGGTCTTTGGTATTGTATAAATAAGGGTTTTAACCCTTGTATTATTCATCATCTTTTACTCACACTTGTGAGGACTGAAATTTGCACCCTATCTAGGGTTACTTGACTGAAATTTTAGGTGCACTTCTTGAGGAAGGCTAAATTTTGGAGTATTTTGGCAAGTTTCTTGGTGGAAGTGTTCAACTAGGGTTTTGCTTGATGATTATTGACGTATGTAAGTTAAATTTCTGCAATTCTTCTTAATTGAATGGTTATAGTTATGTTATCTTGCATTTTGCATTAAGTTATGAAATTGCTTGTCTAAAACCCTAGGAAGTCTAGCACATGTTATTGTCCTAGCTTTAAAAGCCTCCACCTACTAGATCTTGTCAAGAGGCCGATTTTCTTGAAGCATTTGCTAGGGCATTGCCATCGCAACACCCTACTTTTATTTGCTTCATCTTAGCCGTTTTTGCTTTATCATTGAGTTAAAGAGGGAGGAAAATCTACTAAGGCCTAGGGTTACCTACACCTTAGTAGCTAGTTTCCCCTGGGGTTTGATAGTTGGAGCCTTGGGTTACCAACTCTCCATTTATTAATCTCTCTTGTCTTTGACTCTCCTACTATCATCATTTTCCTTCAACATTTGCTGCCATATCATTGACTCCATTTGCCCTAAAAGCACTAGTCTAACTCTCCTTATTGAGTGATTGATCAAAACAACCATCAAAGCCTATACTCTAAGCTTTTCAATAACTACTTCTAACACGAGAATAGCCTAACCTACTAACATTATTGCTGCTGTTACTAAAGTAAGCTACAACCATACATTGCAGCATTAAAAGCTTCTAAAAGCAATTGAAAGGGCTGATTAATGCATTGCCTTGTTTTCTTCTAATAAATACTAGTAATATGATGTTAATGGTTGATTATTCTTAGTCATTTTGAAGCTGTTTCAAGGCACTTATTGTGAAGTATTGCCTCATAAATATCGCTGTTATAACTTTATGTTTACTTCATCATTATCAGCCAATTGCTTTATTTGAGAAAGTCTATGGTTTTATGAAGTGTTAACCAACAAGTTGTACTTGCAAATATATATAGTTTCTTGTTGCTTTGTTCTGGGAAGGTACACTTTGATATATTATCACTTCATTGGTTATAAACCCAGGACTTTTTGATCAGTGGAGACTTGTGAGAGGGGATCTTTTATTAGCCATTTTGACCTCGCCTTCTCAAACCCCCAGGTCATCGAGGATGTCTCCCCTGGACCTACAACCCTAAATAGAAAGAGGAATCCTATTGAGGTGACAGTGATAGGATAATCTCAAGTTACACCAATTTGATTTCCTTTTACCTTTTCTTTTATCAAAGTACAAATTGCGCGATAACAAGGGGTATGGAAATGCGGTATGAATAGGGCCATATGGCCGGCTGGACTTCTAAACTCCGAATTTGAACAAGTATCTTGTTCAACTTTGGCGGCTCAACTTGCAAGTCCATCCTAGTGCAACTTGGTGGGTAATAGATGTTACCACCTAATAACTCTTAACGAAACATTTGGATAGTAACATTTCAACACACTATAGAATAAAAAAGGGCTTTATGGTATGGATGAAGAATAGTGATGTGGATGAAAGACCATTTCTATTGCATATGCACTTTTTTGATTTGATGGTTGATGTTCAAACATACATGATGGTCTAGGTAAAATTTATCTGGTGCTGATTACAAATATAGTCTTATGCATGGATTGCTTATATTGTTTAGAGATATGATATATTATTTGTAGCACACTCAGTTTTTTTTCTTTGCAACAATAATGCCGGTAGTTATTTCTGGTTGCCTTTCCTTCCTGTTCCTCCTCATAATGGTTTTGAAAGTAAAATGAAAATATAGATGATAAGAACTCCCTTTCCAAAAAGAGAATCCATTCCTTTACATGATGGTTGATAAGAATAAGTGTTTCTAAACAATCTAAGACAAGGGTAGCTATCCTATATACAGTCTGAAATTTTAGACATGCTCTGTTGTGACTTGTACTAAGCTTCTTTATACACGTGAAGTGATTCCACAATGTTGTAACAATTTATTGTTTTGATTTAGGAGTTGTTTTCCACATTTCAATGCCTGCTCATTGTGAAACAATTTTAATTTGTCTAGGAATGCGGCTGGAAAGGTTGGGGAGAAATATCATATGGGGGATTGGGGTGTGTGAAGCGTGCATCAGCAGCAGATTATCTGGTTGAGATATTTTCTTACCATCTTTTCTCTTAATCACTAGTGTTTTACATAAGATTTCCACTGGTTTTTCTGTGTCTTGCATAAAACTAGAATTTTGAATTTGTTCTGAGTACCAAGTTTCTGCATTCCACTTATTTATTAGAAATGAAATGAAATTGTATTAATGTCCACTCATGAACAAAGAAAGGTCAACAGGTTTCAAGAGCATGGTCGGTACAAATAGCAAAATAAGGAGTACCTAACAATTCTCCTGAAAAAGTGATATATCTAGTCTTAACCAGATTAAAGACCCTTGTTTCTCTTTTCATTAAAAATCTGAGAGTATATTGAGTAAAATGTCCTTTAATCAAGAAAATAATAAGGAGAGATGAGAAATTCTAAAAAGTTTACCAAGGTGCTGGAAGATTCTGTTCAATATTGGTAGTCATGTTTATGTGTTCGCATTGTCTAGAAGCATAATTGTATGTGTTGATATTTGCATCAATGGCATTATATTCACTGAAGATGCTTTAGAGATGGTATTTTGTGTACAAGGTCAGAATACTGAATTTAATGCCTTATATGACATTACAGTAAAGTCTAGAACCCACAAAGTGTAAAGTCCCAAGCACCAAGGTGTTAGCTTTGTGTAACTTAGGAAGGTTGCCCACTGTCACCTCAGCAGCGCTTCCTCACATTTTAGGTTGGCTTTTCTCCAACACAAGGGGGCCTTCCCTAAAGATAGGATTGCTAAGTCTATGGAGTGGAGTCTCTAGGTGATGTTTGATGAGTAATCCTTAACAAAAACAAGTGGTTGTAGTGATAGTGAAAAGATGAATGGATTGAGAAAAATAAGGTGATGGAAACCCCAAGACCAGTTGATGGGCCAAAAAGTTGCAACAAGGATGTTGAACTCCTCAACTTGTAACTTTAGATTGTCAACCCGGGGAAGTACTTATTTGACCAGGTACTGTGCACTATATGTGCAAACTACATAAAGACACCTATCTAATAAGGAGGAGACATGTTCACCCTAGGAATGCAAGGACTACTTTATCAAAGGAAAGGGCTACAAAGTACTTGAATCAATACTCAAATGAAATCTGCAAATTGACTGAATGAAAAGAGCTGCAAAACAGAACTTGAAAGCACCTATGAATCAAAGGACTAACCCTACTTAACCTGACATAAAGGAGCATTGAAATGAAGTGTTGTAAATCCAGGTAAACCTAACTAAGTTGTTGTCCACAATTTAAGGAGTAAAACACAAGATTATGGGCCAACAACCCTAATCTTGCCCCCTTAACAAAGTAATATTAAACAATTCACTTAAAATTTCACTTTTTGCACAAATCAAACCCTAATTTAGGAGGATGTCACTCCTTTAGGGGACGTTTTGCCACTTTGAGGAAGTTGTTGGTGTTGGAGAAGCATGGGTAGCCCTCTAAAGGCCAAATGTCAAGCATCTAAGCACTCTCATCATGGTGAAGACCCTCTCCTCCTTAAAACATCCACGTGTCAAAAGAGTGGCACCTCACCACCATGCCCTAGCCCCAAAAGCATGACAAGTATGACGTTAAGCTCAAAATAGGACGTTTTTCCCCTCCTGGACAAATCGTTTGGCAAGTGAGGGCTGGGCTAGGTCGTCCAAGTCATCTGTAATGTTCCCAAGCCGATATGACAGGAACATCACGGTTTTGGGTGTCTTTTTAAACTTTTACTGGTTGTGGCATTTCGTCAAACACTTTGCTGATTTACTTGTTTGTATGTGTTTACTTGCAGGTTGACCTCTTGATTTCGGCCTTAAGGTTTGTGATGATGAATTTATATATGTGTTGCAGCAATAAACAAGAAGATACCGTAATGGAACATACCTCAACCATATGCAAGATCAACAATATGATAGACAAGCCAAAACACCGCAGATCTGATTTTATTCATAAATAGAAGAACCTGATACAATGAAGATGCCGATCTGGAATGCTCAACAGATGGATCCAATAACACAATAGGAGTTGCTACAAAATACTCCAAGAAGATACTATAAGCCTCCAAAGGCTGCATATACCATGAATACCAATACAAGAAAAATCTGGCCGTATGAAGTGTCAACGCCCAATCTGGAAGATGCCACGCCTTGCTGGATCATTGAATAGCCTCAACAATTCGGCCTTGCTACCAAAGATGTCCAATCCCTCCGATGAATATGCCAAACTGTAGATCGGGCAAATGCAAGAACAACCCAGGTGCTCAAATCTCCAAGATCCCTCTCAAACTCATGGATCTAGCCTCCCTCCAAGGAATAGTGTGCCCCCTTGGATGCCTGAAACCCTATATAATTCGGCCTAGCTGTGTTGATATTATGGTAGCTGTGGGAGGTATTTACCTCCACGTGTGAACCTGACGAGAATAGAAGACTCCGAGAAGCATGAGAAACCCTAATGAGATGGCTAATAACCCTAGAAGACTTGTCGACTCAAGAAGATAATATGTATCAGGTTATTAGCCTCCAAGAGAAGAAGTCGGCGAGAAGAATTAATATATACTGAACAGACAGGTACCCAGAAGGAGAAGTCGGCCCCAGTAAGTCTGCCAAAACCACTATAAATACAGGGCGCCAGTCTCTCATTTGACACATCTCAGCAGTTGCAGAGAGGCAGTTCTACGCAGTGCAGTTGCAGTCTTGTGCATAGGTTTGGAGGAGAGCTGCTGGTGTAGCTGTTGCAGCTAGCAGTTACGTTTTGGCTTGGACTATCTCTTGGCTAGGGTTTGGAACATCTGATCAGCCTTTGTTGATGCGCTATCCTTGGGGAAAGGAAGCCGAGATGGAGGGTTCAGGCGATGACGTTGAGCCACAGGGCTTATCAGTCTTGGCACAAGAGTTCCACAAGTCCATAAACCAGACAAAAAGTAAATTGGTCACCTACATACAAGAAAACCGGGAAACACACCGTAAAGACCAGGTCATGATAGCTGAGACCTTGAGGAAGGTAGATGAAAACCAAACAAAGATAGCAACAATGTTGATGGACATGAGTCACAAAGGGAAAGGTCCAGAGGCATATGAACACAGGGAAACCCGTCTCACCACCATAGATGGTCACAGATTTGCAGATGGCATCCACCACACCAACTGGCTTCTGAAAGGCATCGGGCCTTGCTCCATGAGGTACAAGTCAGTATTATGGTGAACATCATTTCAATATTTAAGCCAGTTGAGTATGTTGTATCTTAGATTGCTCTAGATTTCATGATATATGCTTGGACATTATGCCATTTGTCCTGCTTCACCTTGGTGGTTGACATTGTGCTCTAGTAAGTGGTTTTCCTTGGGGATGGGTTTGCTACTGGGAACTCCCTTAATGAGCCATCGTACCGTTCCCGACCATACTTACCACTTTCCATCATTGTTCCCCTCCATTTCCTTATCTCTTGAGATTTTAGGGTGTATAGCACCTATTGCCGTCCTTATACATAGCTACTAGCGTGGAGAAGTCTCCAACCCACTAGGTGTGTCCTTAGAGGCACAAGCCTAGGTCCAAACCCACTATCACCTCGATCTAGACCTCTTCCGTCTAGGCTCGCTCCTAGGGAAGCCAAGGGGGGTAGACCTTACTTTACTAAGTTAAGTTTTAATAAATGATCTAGGAGTTAATTTGTTTTTTATTAGGGAGACCCAACCCAATGACAAGCAAACAATTTAAATGCATTTCTTTTAATGACAAAAAATATTTTCTTTATAATACAATAAAATAGACCAGTGCCCAAAATATGTCCAAAGTTTGCTTATTGAGATGAGCAATTAAATATATCTACAACATGAAATAAGACATGAAATATCTACACTATAAATTAGATAGTGAAATACTATGAGCTTTAGAAAATTATTTCCAAATGAACATAAGAATGTTTACAACCAGAATAAAGAATCTTAAATATATGTAAATATCCACAATGAAAGAGTTGATTGAAAAGTAAACTTGCTTGAAAAAGTAAAGTTGCTTGGAATGTAGATCGCTTGGAAAGTAAAATCACATGGAAAGTAAATTACTTGAAATGTAGAAATATACAAAGAATGAGATTGCTTTGAAAGTAAATGGCTAAACTTGAAGTGCAGTGTTGTGAATGTAGTTGGTTGATTTTAATAGATTTTAAGTCTCTCTTGGATTAGGAGGATTAGAATGTGAAAGATACAAGCCTAGATTATGTGACCTCCCCAAATCGTTATCCCCTCAACCAAAAGGAATTGTTGGGTGAAAAGCAAGGTCCTTCCCTAGCTCCACAGGGCAAATCCGGAATGCTTAGGTGCTCAAGCAAGGAGGACACTTAGTGCCTTGAAGCCGTCCTCGACTTACACCCCTTGTAGCTTCCCAAGTCACCCTTTTTGGTGGTGGAAACAATAACAATTGGATACCTAATTAAACTAAACTCTAATCGTTTTCCTTTTCTTAGTTACCCAAGATCCACTACGTGGCAAGGGGAGGGAATACGGGGCAGAGGTGAAGCACAAATATGATTACTTTTGCAGCAATTTAAATGACATGGAAAGCAAAAGAAACCCCACAACAATGGCACAAGTGGAGGACAAGCCTATCGTTTTGGCCAAGGTGGGTGTAATAAAAGAATTTAAATGACTTTGGAAAGTAGAAGCAACACCACAACAATGGCACAAGTGGAGGACAAGCCTACCGTTTTGGCCAAGGTGGGTGTAATAAAAGAATTAAAATGACTTGGAAATTTAAAGAGCAACTCCACAACAATGGCACAAGTGGAGGACCAGCCTACCGTTTTGGCCAAGGTGGGTGTAATAAAAGAAATGCAAGGAAATAAATCTAACTCTAGCCTTCACGATTTTGCAAGGATGGCTTAGGCCAATCTCTTTGCAAGTGTGGGTAATATTTCCTAAATTATTACAATATCAGATTTTTGTATTTACTTGAGAGAAGGCAAGCCCAAAAGACTCTCTTGGGTTTGCTTACAATGCTTTAGAAGAAGAAGATGAAGGGGGTTTTGGCACCCAAGCTTTATGAAACTTCTTTGAATGTTTTGGGGCCCAAAACAAGTAGCACTCCACTTGATTTGTTGAAAATCTGCATAAAAATCAGCAAACTATGTTTGCTAGAAAATGCTACAAACACCAAGAATCTTGCTAATTTCTATTAGCCCAATGAAACATAAATTTAAAAGAGAAATCTGAATATAAAAGTGAGTTTTTAATGACTATTCTAGAGCAAAAAAATGCTTATAAAAGAGAGGAAAATGGTGGATACAAGAAGAGGAAAACAATGGAAACTTTGGTTGATTGAATGAGTGAGTTTCCCACTCTGAAAATCACTCCTCCAATCCTCTAGTGACCTGCAAATATGTATATCTCTCGCTACACAAGACACAAGGAGGTGAGAGCATCTAAAAGGCATGCAAAATACTTTGCTTGTCTTGAAAGAAACTACCACAAAACTAATAGTAATACTACTACTAATTATTCCCAAGCAAAATACTTTGCTTGGGTCTCCAAGTTAAACTAGTGAATGAAAAAAAAAATACAAGAAATAAAATGCACAATGTCACCTCACAAGAACACCATGTAGAGCATCAAGAAGACTGCCAATGCACTCAATAGATCCTCCAAAGCTTCCTTTATTATCCACAAAATTTTGCTACAAATACTTGTAGCAAGATTTACAATGAGAAAATGAGAGAGAGGGAAAAGAATGGGAGAGATTTTGGCATAATAGACTTGCTTTAAGAATTGATGATGAGATGAGGAGGAGAGGCTTTCTTTTATAGATGAGGAAGAGGAGAGACCCCACTTGGATGAGCTCCAAGTGTCATACATCCAAGGGGGGAGTGTCTCTTCAAGGGGGGTGCACTTTTAGGGTTAGTGAGGTGGGTGAGGCTTGAGGGTTGAGTAGGGAAGGGGGAAAACACCTTTCCCACTCATCTAATATGATGTTAGGGTCAAAGGGGGGTACCACCAAATTTTTGGGTGTCCTCTTGCTATATTTTTTATTTCCCATGAGTTTATGAGCAAGGGGGGTGCCCCTCTTCTAAGGAGATGGTCATCTTAGGTTGTTGGCTCAGCAAGGGTGTAATGTTCCTGACTTGGCTAGTCTAGGAAACACTGCTAATGTGTGTGTAGGATCAAAGGTCTACAACATATAAATGATCATACAAATAATAAACGCGACAAAGGAATGCAAAGTTTGTATTATGATATCTCTGTGGATTACAAAATGGCTGAATGCGGCTGAATAAACTGACAATACTCGACTCGATCAACAGACAAAGGATCTTAGCCAGAATACAAATAAGCAACTAAAAGATAATACGTGGAATATGGGAGCACTGCGGAATCGATGGATGCGCTGGGACTATGGCAACTCTGACGGTAACTGTTGGAAGTATGGAAAGTTCTCCCTGGGAGCTATACTTCTTGGAATGGCCTGGAAACTATCCCAAATGATGCGCCCTGCTCTAGTCCTCAGTACTGGTATCTGTCGGACCGCTCTGCTGATGAATCTGGACCCCAGATGGATACCCCTGGGGGAATGCGCCCCTCTTCTACTGGCAAAATGCGTCCTAGTGATTCCACCGTCGGAATCGGACAAGATATGTCTCAAAACGACCGCCTTGGTCTACTGGGAAATGGGTCGGAAGGGTTTCCTTGAATCTAGTTTGATGCTCGCTCTGGAACCCCAAATGAGTCGCACGTCCAAGTCTGGAAAATTCGTTCCAGTTGATTCCTCCATCGAAATTTGATGAGGAACCAGGCAAAAGATGCGCCTTGCCCTCCTCTCAAATGGGTCGGAGGGAAATCTCAGAATTCTCCCTGGATGGGATAAGTCGACTAAAAACCCTCTCAGAGGTTGCGCCCTCACTCTGGATGAATGCGCCCTTGCAGCTGAACACTATGTAACTGCTGCTGAAGAATGATGGAAGACCTGAATGATCTTCCCGGTGACTAGGGTGTGTCTCTCAACACCGAAATCAGCCAACTGGTGTCTTCCTCCTAGAATCCATTGAACTATCTCTCCTGAGATGCGCCTCTTCTCCTCAATGACAAGTCATAATTTGCATAATGATGAATTAGGTCGCTGACCTTTCCTTTATAGCTTTCCAAAACCCTAAATCATTGCTGAAACCCTAATTCACTGTTGACTTCCAAAACCCTAAATTATTGTTGAAACCCTAATTCATTGTTGACTTCTATTTTTAGGTCATAATGACTTAAAAGCGCTTTTAACCCTTTTTAGCTCAATGTCACTTTTCGAATATAACACCGATGACTGAAGTGACCTCTAGTGACCTTGTTTACCCCTTTCTGGCCCTGGCTATAGTCTAACGGGGTGGTTTAGACCATTAAGCCTCCTCTCTGGAGCTCCTATTTGGAAAGGGACATTACAGTCCTCCCTTCCTGAAATTGCTTGTCCTCAAGCAATACCAGTCCAAGGTGTTGCAACACCTGCTCGCTCTCCCAAGTAGCGTCCTCTTCTGGAAGCCCTCTCCATCTGATCAAACAGTCTCTGATGACCCTGCTCCTCAGTTTTCGCTCCCGGAACTCCAAAACCTCCTTCGGAACTAACTCCAACTGTCCCTCCTCATCCAACGGGGGAAGCTCCTCTGATGTGTTAATGAATTGTCCCACTGCCTTTTTGAGGCAAGACACGTGGAACACGTTGTGAATCTTGCTCCCCTCTAGAAGCTCTAGCTCGTAAGCAACCTTGCCTACTCGACGCATGATCCTGTAAGGACCATAAAATCTGGGCTTGAGCTTCTCGGCCCCACTCTTCTTCATAGATGACTGTCTGTAGGGTCAGAGTCTCAAGAAAACGAAATCTCCAACCTCAAAGTTGCACTCTATCTTGTGCCTGTCTGCACTTATCTTCTGTCGGTTTTGCGTCGTCTGCAGGTTCTCTTTCAACAACTTGAGAATCTCCTCACTCTCTATGATCCAATCCTTGGCCTTGGGAGCTCTGCTCTCCCTGAAGACTAAGTCTACCAAAGTGGGAGTATCATATCCGTATAATGCTCGGAAGGGTGTCATACCAATGGACATGTGGAAGGTGGTGTTGTAGCAATGTTCTCCTAAATGTAACCACTTTACCCACGTTCTCTGCTGTCCTCCTACATAGTTCCTCAAATACCCTTCAACCCACTTGTTGACA
>SNQJ01S0188722.1:0-18310 GCA_010110895.2 Picea sitchensis
GGGAGAGTTCTAATCCTTCCATCGTTTAGCAGCAACTTAACCCTTCCACGTCCCAAGATTTTTGTTGTCGAGTCATCTCCTAGGAATACATCACCACCATCATATTTTTCATATTCAAAGAACCACTCCCTGTGAGGAGTCATGGTATGATGCACCCGAGTCGATCAACCATACATCACGGTCTGCATGTGTACTTGTAGATGCTAAGTAAACATCACCTCCTTCTTTAGTGGAGGTTTTAGCCTCTGTGGAAGAGGTACTATCAGATCCCTTTGGTTTTTCAACCTTCTTAGACTTGCAATCTTTCTTATAATGCCCTGTTTTACCACACTTCCAGCATTTCCTCAAAGATTTTCCTGGAGACTTAGATCTTCCTGTAGATTTAGATCTCCACCCTGAAGGCTTACCATGGTTCTTGTCTTGGGTACGCCCTCTTACAAATAAAGCATCTGTGTTGTGACCATCCATACTTTTTCTCCTCATCTCTTCAACTAATAAGGATGCAACTACATCCTCATACTTCAATGTAGATTGAGTGGTACTACCTATTGCTACAACCAGATTATCCCAAGAGTCTGGCAAAGAACATAACAAAGTAATAAACTTATCTTCTTCTCTAATCGTAATATTAACAGATCCAAGTTGACTTACTAGAGTATTATAGACATTTATATGTTCTATCACAAAATCTCCATCTTCCATCCTAAGATGATACAGCTTCTTTCGAAGAAACAACTTGTTTACCAGGGACTTTGATTGATATAAATTCCCTAACTTATCCCATAGTTCCTTGGCTGTGGATTCTCCTGAGACATTCAACAACACTGAATCTGCCAAGCAGAGTCGAATATTACTCCTTGCTCTTCTGTCCAACCTGTCCCAATCTTCCTTCGACAAACTAGTAGCTGGTGTACTAGTAGTTTGTGTACTGGTAGGTAGTGTACCAGTAGCCTGTGTGCTTGTAGATGATGTACCAGTAGGTTGTGTACCAGGATCCACAGTGGTCCATTGTTCTTTGTCTACAAGAAGGTCCTCCATCTTGAGCTTCCATAGCTCAAAGTTTTTATCGTTGAACTTCTCTATCTCGATTCTAGATGAGCTCGCCATTCCTCTTTCTTTACTCGAATATCCACTGCAAAATCTCCCACTAAACCCAGGTTTATCATAGACCCAAGATAAACTTGATCTATCAAGACTGAGCCAAACCCTCAACAACAAAGGCATCCCTTTGAAGCCAAAAACGAGCTCTGATACCACATGTAAGTTTTAAACCTGCGAAGTAAAGCAATGCATATAGATTCTTAAGTAATACATAAATTAATCAATGGCTCATACACAGAGTACACAGAGATTTTATACCAGAAACCCTCAACCGGGAAAACCTTTATTATTTTCATTATCTTGAATTTCACCATTCACCATACAATATATACAATGTTTTTAGGTATTCCGTAGATACCAAAACCCTAATCCCTTAATCCGGGATTAATTTACAAATCCGCTAAAAATAGCAAAAAATCGTCAGACGCAGTTGTCGTATCTGACGCACCCACACACACACACATGCAAAGAATATAACACATACCCAATAGAATTATGGTCAGAGTGTTGAAGAAAAAGATGCTTGATTTGTCTATGTTAAGTTGCATGCATGAGGTTGTTAGAAAAATATCCAGATTTTTCTTGATGGCCCTAGCCTCCTGCACTGTGGGTTTACCCAGAAGAAGGGTGTTGTCGAAAAATTGAAGGTGAGACAAAGGGGTTGTCTCGAGAGAGATAGATTAACCTTTCAGGTGGCCTTCCCTAGGATATTTCTTCAAGAAGCTCCCAAGGCCTTCAGCAATAATAATGAAAAGATAGGGGGACAGAGGATCTCCCTGCCTTAACCCCCAGGAGGCTTTGAAGGTGGGAGAAGGGGAGTCAGTAACCTGGATAGAGAAGAACTATAAAGAGATAAGGTTTAGGATCCACTAGGTTCAGGAAGGATAAAAACCAAAAGCCATCAGAATATCCCATAAGAAATCCTAATTAATTATGTCATAAGATTTAGACAAAGCAAGATTTAACATCATCCCCAGTTTTCTATCGGTTTGTAGAGAGTGGATGGCTTCATGGGCAACTATAATTTTGTCCAGGATTTTCCTACCTTCTAAAAAAAACCCTTGTTCTGAAGAAATAATTTCCTAGAGAATAGGCTTAAGTCTATTAGCAATTATTTTTGTAATAATTTTGTAGATTACATTGCATAAAGAGATAAGTATGAACTTATCTACATATTTAGCTTCCTTTTTTTTCGAAATCAAAGCCAGGAAAGTGGCATTGAAAGATTGCATGATTGTTTTGGAAGTCTTGGATTCTTCCACTGCTTCGTAGAGGTATTTTCCTATGATTCTCCAGCATGCTTGAAACAATTTTGTTGTAAAATCATCTAGCCCAGGACCCTTCCCCTAGGGAATTTATTTATTTGTCTCTTCCACTTCATCCAAAGTCACCTTTCTCAATAGGTTGTTTTTGTGTTCCTGAGAGACCAAATTTGGGATAGCTCCTTTGATAAGAGTGGTAGCTTCCCTTCTATCTTTAGATGCCTCTGAAAGCAGGCTGTGAAATAGTTTATCAAATTCTTTTCAATGTCTTCATGTTTTTCCACAATCCTCCCTTCTTCAGTCTTTGAAGAGAATATAGTTCTGGTTTCTATGCTGCAGAAGGGGGTTATGGAAAAACTTGGTGTTATTGTCTCCCTCTTTGAGCCAAAGAATGTGGGATTTATGTCAGAACATGATTTCCTCTTGTTGGTATCTTTCATCCAGCTCCATTCTAAGGTTGGTCTCCTATTGTTGGAGCTCTGGTGACAAACCAACTTGGATAATTTGTCCTTGCACCCGCTCCATATCCACCTCCAAGTTTCTTTTCACCTCTTGGATGTTCCCAAAGACCTCTTTGTTCAACTTTTTTAGGCAGGTTTTGATGTGTCTCAGTTTCTGTTGGAACTGGTACATCTTTGTTTCATATAGATTTTGGTCCTCTCCCCACCACTCTTCCATCTTTTGCATAAATTATGGGTGTCGGGTCCAAAATTTCTCAAATATGAATAGATTAGGGAAAGGGCTAAGCTCGTCAATCCATTTCAAAGAAATAGGCCAATGATTAGATCCATATATAGGGAAAATTCCACCAACTATGGCTTGCCTTGTTTGGTAGAAAGCTTTTGAGACTAGGAACATGTCTAATTTTTTTTCTATGTGATGCTTTTCTCCTCCTTTGTTACTCCAAGTGAACCTTCCTTCTGTCGGGATGATGTCTATCAGGCAAATTTGATCAATTACTTATTTGAAGGTTTGGTCCTCAGATTCCACTCGACTAATGCCACCTTTCTTATATTCTAAAAAGGTTATTAGGTTGAAATCACCTCCAACTATCCATTGGTGATCCTTTGTGATTAGGCCTATGGTCGAGAGATATCTCAAGAAGTATCTCTTGTTGATAGGTGAATGGGACCCGTAGACCTGATTAATTATCCCCTTCTCCTCCAACCAGAGAGTCCTGTAGGATATTGGTATTGTTCTTTTGGATTGTGAAACAAGCTCCACTTCGATTTTGTTTGGGTTCCACGGGAGGGAAAGCCTACCTGAGGCCCCATCTGCTTTAGAGCAAATAAATTCATAGGATTTGCAGATCTTCCTAGCTATTAGCTCCATATTCTTACTATCACACTTGGTTTCTTGTAGCATTACTAGATCTTCATTTTCTTGTTTTATCTTTTTCCTTAGAATTATGTGTTTGGAAGTAGCATTAAGACCCCTTATATTATAGGAAAATATCTTCATAAATAATTTTTGGTTTGGGGTAGGAAGTACTTGTATGGTAGTCCCACTACTTGCCCTGATTTGATGAGGAGAGTGCCAGTTTCTTCGAGAACCTGCTTATGAGGTTTGGAGCCCTTTTTTTTCCTCCCCTCCTTTTTTTTTGATGTTCTTCAGTGGGTTTGATTTTATGCCCAAATTCCCCAAGAAAGAGGCGGGATTTTTCTACATTTGTTCCTTGTTCTTTCTTTTGAGTAGTTCTCTTTGGAGCCTACGGAGTTGTCCCACCTGCATATTGTTTATCTCTTGTTCCCCATGGACCACAATCATAGCTTTAATGTCCACTTCCATATCTTCTGGTTCTAATAACTGGGTGTGATCATCCTTCCTTGTTTCTTCTTAGGATTCTTCAAGAACCTCTGAATCTTGCATCTTGATTTCCCTTGCTACCTTTCCTGGGTTATCCATGTTGTGATTTGTTCGTCTGCACTTTTGTATTTCTTCTTGCTTGACCTCTAGGTTTTATTGTTTGGATTTCTCTTTCTCTATCCTTTGGTTCTCCCCCGCCTGCATTTTCTTCATGTTTTTTGTGTCTGCTAAGATCTAGAAACTATTTTCGTATTTCTTGGTCGATTCCCCTAAATTCTTTTTCTCTTTACGTCTCACCTTTCTCTTGTTGGGAATATTTACAAACCCTAATGTATCATTCTCTCCCTTACCTATGTTGTTATATTGGGATGAGTTATGAGGGAAATATTTGAATAGATGCCCATGTTCATGAAATTTCCTGCATCTGAACAGTACGTGCTCATAGTCTATGGTTTGGACACATTCTTCGTCCTGGAATGAGATGGTGATTGATTCTAGTAAATTTGTTTCCACATTCATATAGCCCTAGATTCTTGCATAGGATGTGTACTTGGTTTCCTTTGTTATCTCTGAAATTTTGACAAAGGATCCCAATGTGTTTCCTATCCCTTCCAAGGTTTCTAGATGTCAAAACTTGTGTGGTAGGGAATAAAGTATGATCCAAAACAGGGCAGTTGTAAAGTCTTCTTTCTCTTGGGAAAATCACTATGACTAGTACCTAAGGTGGATCCCCACTGAGTTAAATAAATGCATTGCTTCATCAAAGACTCTATTTATGTCCTTAGAGAAGGTGAAAATTATTGTAAAGAATCCTTTGGACCCTAATTTTAGGCTTATGTCACCTTTGACTTTCCATCTCGACTTTATCCACACCGGCAATGATTTTTCCGAGGGCCATATCCCCATGAATATCCCAGTGACATCATGGTCCTTCATGTATTGAATATAGTCTCCTACCAGTGGTGAGGTAACCTCGTACCTCGGGTTCTCCACCGTTTTTTCCAGGAAACCATTCTTCAATTTCTTATCATCTTTACTGCTTGTACCTACTTTATTTGCAGGTTGGTCAGATATATGTTTTCTATTGATTGTCCCTTTCATAGGTACGTCATTTGGCGTCTTGTTGCTCCCTCCAGCCACTGCATCCTTGAATGATTTTTTATTTTCCTACGCCTTAGTTGCTTCCACCACAACATCCAAAACCTCAGTCACCATTCTTACTCTACCCTATTGAATCAACACCTTACCACCCTGAAACTACTCGAAATGCTAACCATCTCCGTCTGCCTGCTCAATCCTCCTTATTGGTCCTCTATCTTCATGTCGAGTAGGTTTAATGGTTCTATAAAAATAATATATTGACAAAAAGGAGCATACACATAAAATTTGATAATCAAATAATGGTGGACAATAAAAGCACTTACTTGTTTTGTGGTTCATCTCGATGTAGCCTCAAAATGGGTCAATAGTTCACTAGATTTTCCACACCTAAGTTATCCTAGGTTTACCAACCAATGCACATTTTTTGCCTTAAGAATGTGCCAAAAAATGTTTTTTTAAACACAAAATTTCAACATCATGAAAAATTGTAAAGGGAAATAGTAGGAAAAATTTGCAAATCAAAATCTTATGGGCCAATGATTAAAACACCCACCTTAGTGATGCATAAGTACAGTTGTAGGAGCTGATGAATCTCTATTTTTTTGCATGGTATGTTTTTCTTTCCCTCAAAGCATCTAGCGCATGTTTCCCTAAACTACTCTAGAAAGTGAACTATAAATCATGGAATAAAATAAATGGAGCCTTTATTGGCTAAGCGGATAATTCCTTTCGATTCACCACACTTGAATTATGTTATTTACACAAAACACTATGCATTTTTCTACCTTGAGGACATGCCAAATGATGGTTTTCTAGATGCTAAATTTTAACAATGTGACCACTTGTAAAAGAGGCAAGAATAGGTCGAATTCATAAGCAAAACCCAATGGGCCAGTGGAAAATGTGGATATATTAGTGATGCATAAAAAAAATTGTAGGAGTTGATAGAATGTTGTTTTGCTATATCATATGTTTTGTAAATCCCTTGAGTGTTTGCAACTTGTGTCCCTGAACTTCTACAATAAAGGAGTTGAATCTCACAAAAAAAAACAAATTGAGCCTCTATTGGCTAAGAAAACAATTCTATTGACTTTTCCACTCCTAAATTATGCTATGTGTACAAACTATTACTTGTTTCATTGCCCCAAAAATGTGTCAAATGATGATTTTCCAAAAGTAAAATTTCAACAGTGTGACCATTTGTAAAAGTTGCAAGAGAAGGCCAAATTCACAAAATGAAACCTCATGATCCAATGTTTAGAACAACCACTTATATTATGCATAATTAAATGTGTCGGAGTTGATGGATTGCTATTTTGTTGCACAATTTTTTTTTACCCTTGGCATGTTATGGGTCTGTGTCTTTGAACTAGTCTAGAAAGCAAATTGCAACCCATGACAAAAAAATAAACAAAGCCTTTATTGACTGAGAAAACAATTCCTTAGGATTTTCCACGCATGAATAATGTTAGGTGTACTAACCATTATATATTTTACTACTCAAAAAATATTCCAAATGATTATTTTCTAGATGCAAAACTTCATGAGTGTTGTTGTCTTCTCATGAACCACCCCTCCTATCGAAAGGACATGTCAAGGCATATGTGGAGGAAAATCCTTTGTCTCAAATCAAGAAAGTGAACTTTCTTGGTTAACAATATCAAGAAAGAAAACTTTCAAGACAAATAGAGTCAATGTTATATCAAATATTCATATGAAAGCTTAATATCCCTAAAAAATAATTTAGTTAAGATAATAAAAAAAATAGAGAAAATATTTTCTAGTAAATTGTTCAGTATTGATGAAAAATCCCTCAAAGTAAGAAGAATAACAAATATTAATTTATTTTGGTTAAAATCACCATGTATCCCATACTAGGTACACTTTGGAAATAAAATGAACACATAATGAAGCAAGAAATTAATTGGTTACACAAAACCAAAAATTCCATTACTCCATACAAGACTTGAAATAATATATAACAAGGGAAATTTCTTATTGTCTAAATAAAAAAATAGACAGAACAACAATGTATTGAATCTTGAATACAAATCAACCCTCCAATTTCAACAAATATTTACAGAGAAGGAACCTAATTAAGTGGGAACTATTCATGATCTCAAGCATTTGCTTGAAGTAGAAGAATGAGGGATGCAATGAATGGAATGAGAACGAAGGAATCCTATTTGACAAAAATGAATTGTTTATGAAAGATATTGATACAAAACAATTATTCTCTAAAATATTATACACTTTCACAAAATTATTGATCCTTTATCCCTAGTAATTCCCACCTTTTATAGGCTTTGGAGGAAAATGAAATGCTCCCTATCTTTATCATCCGACATGTCTACAATCATATCATCTCTTACTTATACTTTGACATGATTGTTGTGGTGGTGGCTAAGGTGGATTAATGTTCAATCTTCATAAGGCGTCAATTTCCATATAGACCCCCTTACTAGAATTTCCCTTCAAATTGACGCATAACCTTTAACATGTTATCAAATTGATCCCCCATTGGATTGTAAGCCTTAGAATTTAAGCATGTAATAATATTGAACATTATCATGAAGGTATGCTTTCAACGAATATATCTTGGACATTATTTATATGAAAGGATCCAACATGCCAAAAAACTCTTGCGTTGTGGGAGGTTTTTTCAAAACCTCAATCTCCTTGACAATTGATCTCCTTTGTTGCATATTATAGGTATATTCTTCAATTATAATAAGTATCCCTTGTTTATTCCATGGTGATGATAAACCCAACTCAGTCATTTCTTCAAAATTACCAATAGACATATTGATCTCTACCCAATATGCCTTCTTAAGGTTGTGTAACTTGTTCAAAGTGGTCTTTTTGTTTTGCATAGTTTTGTAATCAATTTTCATCTTCTTCAAAATTACCAATAGACATATTGATCTCTACCCAAGATGTCTTCTTAAGGTTGTGTAACTTGTTCAAAGTGGTATTTTTGTTTTGCATAGTTTTGTAATCAATTTTCACCTGGATCATATCATCAATACCCATGGAATTCAAGTCATTGGTGCTTGTTATATACAGTTTGATTGTTATGATCCAACACCTTAAAAATGACAAAAAAAAATCAATGAATGTAGTCCACTTCGAGGGGGAAACCTCCTTTTATAGTATATCCAATTCATAATACAATATGAGATAAAATAAGATGCTCCTAAGACTAGGTCTCCTTGATATATATTGTTGATTTTCTAGCGGATTCAACCCTTGGTATCCACTAATACCATGTTTATATTTTACCACTCTACTAAACATCCAACAATTAGCTCAAAATAAAATCACTTTATCTACTAAAATTACAGCTAAGTAATCAACTAAACATGCATCGGAAACAGAAACAAGGAAACCAAATCAAGCATAGATAAACACCAATATTTTCAGGTATAAACACCTGGAAAAACCTTGGAGGGAAAACCAATTCCAAGATTCTTTTATTAAGGTCAAATTAGGGCTCCCGTAACAGGGAAAATGGCCCAGTGAGAGAATTATGCACTACAGAAAAAATTGAAACTCATGTGTTGTTGTACGACCTATTCTGGCATGTTTCTCGGGGCATAGGTGATTCACCCTCTTCTAATCTATGTATATTCATGATTTAACCCACTGTGAAACACGTATCTGTACAAAAAGTATGTACAGAAATATATGTACGATCCAACGTTTTCATGTTGCTTCTATTCTCTGAAACCCACATGTGGTTGCTTCTAATCTCTCTCCTCCTTAACCTATATGACCTTTAGATGTAATTCCTTATCCACCTATCCAAGATCTTGAATCATAGTCCTTTGTGATCCAACCCTTTGATTAAAACTTGGATGAAATCTCTTCACCCAACCTGTGATATCTCCTCACTCTAGTGTAAGAAAAATTCATTCTTTGCTCCTACACTCCTCGTGCTAGAAAAAAGTCCTTATTTTCTATCCTCAGCATTGGTCTCTCACCAAAGTCTCTCGACCTCGACCTTTCATCAAAAGTATCTCACTTTGATCTCTCATCAAAACTGACTTCCTCTCAAAGTCTCTAATGTGTCGAATTCCTCAACACAAGTCTCTTCCACCTTCACCCTAGTGTAACACACCCAACTCCTGAGTGGCTTTCCTAGGGATGAGGTATCGAAATTTTGTTCTCCTTAAGTGGTCAAATCCTTCATTCGAGGTCTCTATCACATTCTTCTCATCCAGAGTTTTCCAACCATGGTCTTCATGCTCAAAACCAACAGATATACCTTTCCGATGTTCTTCGAGCGTTCCTTGGTTGAGGGCCACATGGCACCTGTTATCACATGCTAATTTGTATTAATTTTTCCAAAACATATTGTCCTTTTGATATCTTTCCACTCAGATTTTAAAATGTTTTCACCAGCTCCGTCAAGTTCCCATCACCTAAATCCTTCACTCAAATAACCATCCAAATAGTCATGTCCCCCATGTTAAGACCTAAGTCTGTACCCCTGCCCCTTCTCTCTATTTTTCACATACCTTCCCAGAAACATTTCCTCTTAAAGTTGGTCAAGACAATTTCCCATTTGTTCAATGACTTGGTTTTCCTTATTGTCTTTCTTGACTAATTATTTGCACATAGTTTTTATGTTTTTCTTGAAGGGTAAACATATATCGTGATTTGGTTCGAATCTCTTGTCATCTTTTTTTCCATTAATTGAGATTACGGCAGATCGATCAAGTATGTTGTATGCATAGGGAACAACCATGAGCAAAAACACAGCATTCAGAGCAGTCCATTTCGGGCTTGAAATACAAGCAAGAAGACAGGTTCAATTTTCAAAGGTGGAGATCTCATGTATAGTTCAGATTAACGACTCTCGTGCATTCAGAGTTTCAAAGAAGTGCAAGGCTTAGCAACCAAACAGAAGCATCGAAGTGTCGAAATGACGCCACGTCACTCCAGGCTCGTACCACTTCGGAAGTTTTCAATTCAGAGCAAACATAAACTCTCAAATGTCGAAGTCTCGAAGTCCCAAAGTGACAAGAGACTGCCCGGTCAACCGGGCCCGTACTACTCCGAGAAATTTTCATGCTTCACAATCCAAAACTCCCAAATTTTGAAAGTCCTAAAGTCCCGAAGTGACGAGAGACTACCACGTCAACCGAGAGAAAATTACTTCAGGAGATTGCCATGCTTTACATCTCGAAGCCCAAAGTGTCGAAGTCCCGAAGTGACGATAGACTGCCATGTCAATCGGGCACGTACTACTCCGGGAGAACTTCATGCTTCACAATCCAAAACTCTTGAAGTGTCGAAGTGTCGAAGTCCCAAAGTGATGAGAGACTACCACGTCAACCGGGCCCGTACTACTCCAGGAGAACTTCATGCTTCACAATCCAAAACTCCTGAAGTCGAAAGTGTCGAATCACATGGAAACCATCAGTTGAGACACGGGGCACACTCATCAGCCATGACACATGGCACTCATTTCTGGTCATTTGGTTGCGTCATTCGTCCATTTCCATGTGACACGTGTCACCCTTCTTTCCATGACACGTCATCACAATGACGTCGGGTCACCATGTAAGATTCGGGAGATCATCCTCCGGGAGGTATTCCTGCTCAGCATTCAAATCTTCTGAACACCAAAATTGGCGCCATCTCTAAACTTGGTTAAAAGGATTATGGAATTGGCAGACAGATAAAATTCAGTGTAGCGCTAAAATAGCAGGATTACCCAGATCCCAGATTGTAACAAGATTAATGATTGAGAGAGATTTCAGGGGGTGAAGGTGCACAGGGTTTAATTTTGAATAATGGTCTCGCAATTTAAACAATGTTTTTCTATCTGGGGTATGTGGCATCACCAGGTGCATTGCGGGACGAAAGGCGGGTTACCTCTAAACCACTTCCTCGTGCCCCCACAAAATAGAAAAGTAAAAAGGGACTTTTAGTCATTTATTTGATTGGATTATTATTTGAACATTGGATCATTAGAACCTTGGCACGACCACCATCTTCCACCTGCATCTCAACAGTACACCAACTGCACGCCATTTCTGCTCGCTTCCAAGTATTTTCATCACAACCATGGATCCCATCATAACCTCAATAGAAGAACAAGTGGCAAAGAAAGGGACCGAAATGCCAGAGAGCCAAAATCTGAATCTCGAAACGATTTCTTGCTTATCATTGTAATCGGTTTCAAAACCGAAACATTTCTTTCTTATCATTTTAACCGGTTTCAAACCGAAGAAACTCAGATTGTATAAATATTAGGAGTTTCAAATTTATTAGTGGTTGGCAGAAGTGAAAGGGCACGATTCTAGCTATTTGGAACTTGAATGTAATTTTCTGAAGCTGAATAGAATGCACATGCAAATGTCTTGAAATTTCCATGAAAATATTCTAATGGTGGTGGCCTGAGTTTTGTCTTCTTTCTTCGTATGTATTTCCTGTGTGCTTAAATTCCATTTTCACTGTCTTTTGTTTAAATTGGATAGTTAAAGGCCCAGAATTGATCTTGTTATGCTCTGTGCTAAACTGTGCTAAGTTCTTCCTAACTTAGTCAGAATTCATTTCATTTAATGCTCTAATGCAGTTATGTGTTTTTCCTTTCTTCTTACTTCTGCAAATTACAATCTATAACTCAAATTCATCACCTCATTTAGAATTTATCCTATGGAGAGTTCAATTGACCAATCATTGCTTCCATTTTTTTTTCATAAGTTTGACTCCATAGCCCCAGGTGTCCCTCCCCTTCCTTTCCAGGAAAATTATAAAAACCATTCAAAGAAACAAAACCTAGCCATTGATTTGTTAAAGAAAACTCATTTTTTAAAGACCAAGTGACAAGAGAGATCCCTCTCTGAGTTGGGCAGACAAGTACCTAGCTCTAAAGTTGGTTTGTAGGTTACCACTTTCGTTTGTTTTATTAGTCGAACAAATTACAGAGTGTTAACATTTCGGTGTCATTTTCGGGGACAAAACTACAGATTTTCCCTAGGTAAAGAACGATTTAAAGCTTCAGATATGATTCATGAGGGTGACAATGAATCAAACACCTTATTGGTTGAGACTAAATTTACCCTGGTGACTCCATTATAAAGAGACCAGTAGCATAAAGTAGTTTGAGTAGGAAATCCTGGCTCCCAAGAGAATTCATACCAGAAGAAATCCAGACCCAGAAGCAATAATCCTTATGTCTGATCCTGAGAAAATTATACACAAAAGAAAAAAAAGGCCAATAAGACCAGTTTTTTGTCTAGAAAGAAATCTATCTCTGTCCAAAGATGGAGTAGAAATCATCGAAGACCTTGATTTTGATTTGAAATTTGAGAAAACTCTGTTCAGAACTAAATCTGAGTCCAGTTTGAACGAAATCAACTTTGATGAGAAGAGGTTCCAAAGTTTAATTTCAGTTGTCTCTATTATACCCGTTGTGATTCCTATTCAGAACAATCAGCCACTTCAGGTCCTTATTGCATCCATGGAAGCTAGGTTTTCTCCTCTTGTTCTACCTGCCCAGTTACATGATTTACCCTAGGACTATAATCAGAGGATTAAGTTGTATGATGATGAAGGTAATGTGCCAGCCCAAAAACACTTAGACTGGTTCAATGATTGTGTAGACCTAGAGGAAGTAGATTATGAATATGCAAAAATGAGGTTGTTTGCACAAAGTCTCGTAGGTGAAGTTAGAAAATGGTTCAGAGCTCTCCCAGCAGCAAGTATCTCGTATTTGAGGCCTTTGAAACAGGTTTTCTTGCAAAATGGAGTGACAAGAAGAACCCCATTCAGTTTCTAACCCAGTACAACAACATGAGAAGGTCACCTAATGAAACAGTGCAAGAGTTTTTAGCTAGATTTATCAAAGTTTACAACTCAATTCCTACTGAAGTAAAACCTCATCCTAGGGTTGCTCAACTTAGATATGTTGATTCTTTGAAATTGATTTTTCTTTGTTGTTAAGGGAAAGAAGATCTAGTTCACTAGATTATATGATGAGTGATGCAATAGAAGTTGAAGTAAATCTAATGGCTTCAGGAAAGATCAAATATAATTCTGATAGAGACACAAACAAGGTCCAAGATAAGGTGCAATATTCAACCTCATAGTCATCAGAAGAGAGGTTTGAGGTGATGATGAATACCATGGAGAAACTCATGGAAATGATGTATTTAGATAATAATCCTAAAACTAGAGAGCAGGTTGATGTTCCACCCGTGAATCAAAGGAGACCATCAATTATACAAATCAGACAAAGAGATCAGAGGAACCAAGGTGATCAGCAAATAATACCTCATTTTCAAAATAATTATGTAAATGAAAATTTTGATGAAACTTTTGAAGACAATATGCATTGTTGTGATGGTAATGAAACATAGGTGTTCTTAACTAAAGGAGAACATGATCAGTTCATGGATGCAAATGAAATATGCATGCAGGAGAATGATGAAAGGTTATCAGTGGAAAAGGAAGATTACCAGACAGGACTGTAGAATGACATCATGCAATTCCAGAAACAATATAATCTTTGAAACAAAAAGGTGCCTGCAAATCCTCCAAAGGTAAATCCTACCAAAGAATCTCAAAATAATACACCTTCTTCAAGTCATCCTAAGAAGGAATATGTTGCAAAATATGTTGTGGAGAAAGGAAAGCAGAAGGAAGAACCTCCAAAGAAAGTACCTGAACCAAGAAAAGAGACAGTCATCAAAGAGATAGAAAAAACCTCATTCTTTAACTTTGAAAGTGAGATGGCCAAAATTAAAATATGTGTTCCATTCAATGAGCTGATAAAGAATAGTGTATATAGAAATCAGATCATTATGGTGCTCAAGATGGAAGAAAATTTGGATACTTTAAATATACAATATGATCATCCTTCCATTGTGTTTGTCCCACGTGTAGAGGAGAGTAGTGATGTTGATGAGGTCCCTCCTTTTTATGTTAGTCTAAAGATTCATGATATGACTTTTCATAATGATATGTTGGATTCAGAAGCATCCCATAATCTAATTCCCAAGGTGTTCATGGACCAATTGGGTCTGGACATTACAAGGCCTTACAAAGACCTTTTCTCCTTTGATTCAATGAAGGTGAAGTGCTTGGGCCTAATCAAATATTTGGTAGTATCTTTGTCTCAAATTCCAGCAAAAAATATGGTCATGGATGTCATGGTTGTTGATATTCCTCCTAAATTTGGAATGTTGTTATCTAGGTCATGGGCTGCAAAGTTGAAAGGGACTTTGCAAATGGATATGGCATATGCCACTATCCCTATTTTTAGTCAAGATAGGAGGTTGTACAGGGAATTTTTACTCAAGTACATGGTCAGTAACAAATCCCAGCCAAACAACCATCCCATATACTCTGTGGAGACTGATATTGGTTCCTACATTTTCTTTAATGATTCGAGTTTTGAAGAGAAGGTTCCAAAGATTAATATGACTACCAAAGACAAACCTGATCAACAAACTGAGGAAATTTCAGAACAAAAAAACAATGCAAAGAATGAGATGTGGAATATGAGCTTTGATGGAGTTGCCAGCAGAGAAGGAATAGGACTTGGTGTGTGGATTAACCCCCCTAGATTGGCCACAAAGATTTGTTCTTACGAGCTTGCTTTTGAGTGCACAAATAATATGGTTGAATATGAGGCATTAGTGTTGGGATTGAAGACTTTGAAAGAGATGGGTGTTAGGAGGATAGTTGTATATGGATATTCTGAGTTGATTATAAATCAGGTAAAGGGTATATATCAAGAAAAGAATCCCAGATTAAAAGCATATAGGAATATAGTGCTCGATCTTCTTGAAGAATTTTCATAATATAGTCTCTCAGTGATTCCAAGGGGTCAGAATCGGATTGTTGATGCTCTAGCTACTTCAGCCTCAGTTTTCAAAATTCCAGTTTTTCCTAACAGAGGATATGAAATTGAGGTCAAGCATAGACCAACAGTGCCTGATAATATTAAGTACTGGCAATTTTTTGAAGATGACAAACAAATATAAAGTTTCCTTAAGATGGATGGTGAATTTGCAAATTTGAATATTGATGAGGAATATTGTTGTGAAGAAGAAGATGCAGTTGTGTTCGCAAATGATGGATATTTCAAGAATCAGATTTTTGGTAAGGATATAATGCATCTAAAAGATAACATCATTCCCAAAGGCCTGGTCCCATTAGAAAAACAAATTGACAACAATGGTGTAGCCATGAGTCCTAAAATTACTACAAATGATGGAGATGTCAAGGATTGCAACATTGGGACTTAGGAAGATGCCAAGATCATCAAGCTATCCAAAAAACTTAGCCCAAAGGTCAAGAAAAGGTATATCAGTTTAATGAAAGAATTTCCTGATGTTTTTGCATCGAGTTATGAAGATCTAAAGGTTGATGATACTAAGGTGATTCAACGTGTGATTCCAATCAAGGAGGATCATAAACCTTTCAAGCAGAAATTAAGAAAAATTAACCCTTTGTTTCTTCCCTTGATTGAAAAGGAGATAAAAAAGTTGTTTGAAGCCAAGATCGTAGTGTCTTTGAGATTTTCTAAGTGGGTGGAAATTATGGTACCGGACAGAAAGAAAAATGGAGAGATCAGATTATGTGTGGACTTTCGGAATCTGAACAGGGTATCTCTCAAAGAAAATTACCCACTGCCCAAGATGGATCATATTATGCAGAAGGTGGTTGGTTCTCAAAAAATATCAATGTTGGATGGCTTCTCTGGGTACAACCAAATCATGGTACACCCTGATGACCAATAAAAGACAGCCTTTACAACACCATGGGGCACCTTCATGTATGCCAAAATGCCTTTTGGGCTCATGAATGCAGGAACAAATTTACAAAGGGATATGGATATAGCCTTTGCTGATGAGAAAGATAAATTTGTTCTTATTTACTTAGATGATATCATTGTATATTCAGTTTCTGATGAATAACATCTTAAACATCTAAGGAGGGATTTTCATAAATGTAGGAAGTTTGGCATTTCATTGAACCCCAAGAAGTCTAATTTTGGCATGGAAGAGGGAAAGTTGCTTGGTCACATTACTTCAAAGGAGGGAATAAAGATAGATCGTAGCAAAGTTGAAGGAATCCTTAAAATTGGCACACCTAGAAGAAAGAAAGAAGTACAATCTTTCCTAGGGAAGGTAAATTTTATGAGAATATTCATCCCTAACCTGGTTGAAATCATAAATCATATCACTAACATGCTCAGGAAACGAAGTTAGATAAAGTGGACTCCTGAGGCCATAAATTATTTTGAGGATATTAAAGTGGCATTGACCTGATTTTGAGGATATTATTTCAGTGGTTAAACTGATTTCTGAAGGAACCTACTCTGATACCAATTGTTGGATTACTGAGAGGGGGTTGAATCAGTAATAGAGCAATTTAATCATTTTTAACCATATAATGCAAGTGTTATATCAATGTATCATTATCATCCAATATTTGCAGAGTAAATAAACAATGAACAAATGAACAATCATACACATACACGGTACACCAGTGTTTTACGTGGAAACCCAAAGCGAGAGAAAAACATGGAATTTTTTTCTTATATGTCTTGAAGCACCAACTTCCTTCATTTTCCAGTTGCAACTGGAAGGAGGATCCAACCCCCTAGTTTCTCAGGCTACAACCAAAAGGAAGCTCCAACTCCCCAATTCTTTGGCTACAACCAGAAGGAGGCTATAACCCCCTATGTTCTTCGACTACAACTGGAAGGTGGCTACAACCATCTGTCCTTGCCCCATCCAATCACCCTGACGTATAAGTAGAATGATGGAACCACTGTCACACTATCACTGTGAGATATATCGATGTACAACTGTATCACCCTGTACCACTGACCTACAGCCAACTTGTACAACTTCCATGTAATCAATTTGTACCTTAACTCAACATGTATCAACAAAATAAAACAGATACATGACTTGTAGTTCTGCATCATGTGTATGTATGTGCCCTATCTTTTATGCATCCCGCGTATGTACACGACCAAACTGTTATGCAGCCTGTGTATGCCTTCTGAAAACTAGGTTTTTCTTTCTTCTGAAAAATTTTGACCCTCTGCAACTTCTTTCACATAGATCTGCAACCTGTCACTATATCTATATTGTAATTGTACCATGTGCATGCATCCTCATACATAACCTTTACCCAAAGCATGTATATCTCTCTCTATTCATGTGCCATATAGGTGTATGTAATCATGAACAAGTATAATAACCCTCACATGATCTAGTCATCAAACCCTTTCTGATGTTCAGCCTCTCAATACATTAGCCACTTCAAAAATACAAGATCTCAACCATGTACCACAAACCCTTAGCCATATGCCAAGAAGTATCAATGATAAATATACCAACACTGTATTTTGTAGATCTGACTTATACAGAAGATCCCATGCAGCCACTTGCCTTTCTAGGTAGAATCCTCAAATCTCCATAACCATTTCTTATGCATACATCAAAATACAACTATTCATAGAAATAATACATACCTTTTGAACCAATGGATAGATCTGATGTATCTAAGCACTGTAGACCTTCCTGGGAGCTTGATCTCAGAATCTAGAACCTCTGCATCTTCATCTTCTCAAGTTTCCATGATTTTGACAACATGTATGCACCCTTATACATTGTCAGCTCGCATATGTACGCACCCTAATACATTGGCATCTCGTGTATGTACGCACCCTAATACACTGTCAGATCACATACACCTCAGAAATTCTGAAACTTTCGCCATCAACCCTTCATACTACCTCAGACTTTCGCAAATTCAGATGTATCAATGAGTACTTGCAATAAGCCTTACACAACAAAAAATATTCAATGTGTTCAAGCGTGATTAAATGAAAGAGCCTTGCCTCTTATTTATACTTTCATGTAGCATTCCACTTTCCTTATTTTAGGGAGTTCTCCATTAACTTTATTATTTAAATAATTTATTTTGCAAACACTTTGACTTTTAGGGGCTTCTAGATGACTCATTAGGGTTCTCCAACTTCACATGGCCATAACTATCTAACC
>SNQJ01S0188723.1:0-15218 GCA_010110895.2 Picea sitchensis
CTTTGCTGAAATGTACCAGCACTGTCGCTGTCTTTTTCTGTCTTTTATTGCCTTCTAAGACTGATATATGCTGCCTTGTTATGCACCCTCTTATGGACATATATGCTGCCTTGATATGCTGATATATATCAGCACTAAATAAAACCAGTCGCTGCCTCCTCTTCTTTCACCTCACACTACACAACACTGTGTGAAGAATGAGGGTCGACCTCTGCTTATAAAGGAGTGGAGACGAGGGAGTGGGCTTGAATTAGAAACTTGTTTGCATGCTTTTTCATAACTCGACTTCAGCTGAAAATAGATCTCGGACTTGGTTCGAATTTAGAACTAGACTTGAGACTTCAGTTACAACTCGCCCTTGACTTGGCAATGCATGCATGCAACATACAACTTATGCAACTATGCAACTTATGCAACTATGCAACTTATGCAACTTTATGCAACTATGCAACTTTATGCAATTATGTAACTTATGCAACTTTATGCAACTTTATACAACTCGACTTTTACAACTTGACCTTTTACAAATTGAGTTTAACAACTCATTCAACTTGACTCTTATACATGGCAATTCAAATTTCTTCATGGTGGATAGTGTTACACGTGCAAATGCACTAGATCAATACATTTACAACATTTGCAATATCAGGAAGATTGTTTGTTTCTAGTTCATAGGAATTTTACTTTAAACCTAACTTTTGCTAGATGACTTGACTTTTGCTCATAGCTCACAAGGCTTGACTAGGTTTACAGAGATTGTACGTTCCCCCTGAATTTTGCACTAGTCTGTCTATGCTCACAAAGGTTGTACGCTCCCCTTGACTTTTGCACTAGAATGTCTATGCTCAGAGAGGTTGTACGTTCCCCTCGGATTTTGCATTAGACTTACATCTTGACTCACAATATCATATAGCACCTTGTTCGTCCTACCTTTTGGTTTGACTCATAGAGGTTGTAAGTTCCCCTTGGCTTTTGTCAATACCTCACAAGATTGGTTGGTTCTCCAAATCTCCCTGGCTATCCTCAGGTTGGCCCATATGGCCTCTCATTGGAGAATGACTGCCAATGTTGCCAAATTTAGCACTCCCTCTCAGCAAGGGAGTCATTCTCAGCCACACCAAGCTTGCCTCTCAACTGCACAAACTGTCTCAATGGAAATGGCTTGGTCAGGATATCAACTACCTACTCGTTCGTGGATATGTACTGTAGCTTTACAATTTTTCTCTTGACCAAGTCTCGGATGTAGTGGCACTTCATGTCAATATGTTTTGACCTCTCGTGAAATACCGGGTTCTTTGTCAGTTTTATGCAACTTTGATTATCATAGTGAACCACTGTCTTCTCGAGCTTGTCACCAAACAACCTAAAAACCAATTTTTTGAGCCATACTGTTTCCTTGCTAGCATCACTTATTGCAATGTACTTGGCCTCTGCTGTATTCTGTGCAATGGATCCCTATTTCTTGTTTGACCAAGAGATCATAGTGGATCCTAAATTGAAGCAGTATCTGGAAGTACTCTTCCTGTCCACTGGGCTTCCTGCCCAGTCATCGTCTACATACCCATGTAGAAATAAACCACCACTGGATGTATATCTCAGACCATAGGTAATGGTCCCCGCGCAGTTTGTAGTTAGGATAGTAAATGGATGAAGAGTAGTCAAACTGGTGTAACTGGAACCAATCCCACCCAATGTCACCTCAATGGGATGGTTCTTTCTGTTTAGGGAGGTAAGGCCCATGGGAGACGTCCCCGGTGACCTGGGGTTTTGAGAAGGCAAAGGATTGTAAGACAAATATAAGTTTCCCCTCCTCACAAGTCACCACTGAGCAGATAGTCCGGCTAACAACCAACAATAAAGTATAACCCCAAAGAGAGATACCCCTGCCTGAGACAAAGCAACAAGAAACTGATATATGCAAGCTTGCTCAATTGGTCAGTACTTCATATAAATCAATGACTATCTGATGCACATATAAGCAATTGGATAATAAATATTGATGAAGTCAATGTTTATAAAATAACAATGATATATAATGTCACTTCTTCAATAAATGCTAAGAAAAACGTGGCATTTAAATGTAACAATCAACACTTCATTCAATTAATGCCTTTAAACCACCATTCAATTTGCTTATAAGAGAAACGTTAGCTGCACAAAATGATGTTTATAGCTAGAGATGACGCAACAGTAGGTTAGTAGGGTTAGTAGTTAGGGTTTGATTCAAAGTTTTGAGAGTTGTTGTGATCAAGTTCACTCAAGACAAGAGGTCTTTAGATCAGTGCCTTAGGGTTAATGGAGTCAAAAGTAGAGGATGCAGGAGCTAAAGGATCAAAAAGAAAGTATGGCTAAGGACTAGAAGGTAAAGTTTTGAGGTGTTGCTAGGGCAAGGCCTCAAAGTCCAAACCCTAGGGGAGAGAGGCTCACCTTGGTGTAGGGGAACTAGGCCTCGCTGCTCTCTCCTCCTTCCTTAAATCAATGACAATTACGGCTAGCTGAGAAAATAGCATGAAACTAAGACGAGAGGGTTTGAAAGAGCAAGGTGTTGCTACAACAAGGCCTTACCAACAAACCCTAGAAAAATCGACCCATCAAAGTGTAGAAGAACTAGGCTGTGATGCGTCTCCTTCTTCTTAGCTTGAAAATGAAATGGCTAGCAAAATGAAGAGAAAAGAAGAGTGTAGCTACGACTAGGCCCTCCCCTCTTCAAACAATGGCTGAAAAATCTCTTAATGGGGACATGAGACAAGGACCAATGATGTGTGCTTATCACCTAGGGTTTATTCAACAAATTTATAACATATGCAAGAAATAACAATACAACCATTCCATCAAGAAGTTTTGCAGAAATTCACTTACATATTACCAAGAAAAGCATAGCAAACCCTAGTTGTAACACCTTCCACCAAGAGAAATGCCAAAATATGCCAAGAAAGTCTTCCTTCAACAAGTGCGCCTCACAATTTCAGCCAAACAACCCAAGTATAACGCAAATTTCAGACCTCACTAATGAGTGAGTGAAAGATGATGAAAAAATGAGAGTAAAAACCCTCAATATATAATGTATCAATGACCTAATTTTACTTTTAGGTCATAAAAAGGTCGACAAGGCCAAAATACTAAAAATCATTCCGTTTTACATTAAATGACAAATTAAAACCCTAATCAAGCAACAAAAGGACGTCATCCCCTTTCTAGGGTGACGTTAGCCCTTTCCAGGGAAAATGCAACCTCTAGGAGCAAAGCATTAGCCCCCCTTGGGCTTCTCCAAGTTGCCACACGTGCCAAACTGCCTTGTCCATTTGCCAAAACGTCCATGAAGCAAGGATGACGTCATGGACCTCATGGGTGACGTCCTAGGCCTTCCAAGGCCAACGTTCCACTGAAAAGGGCCAACCTCCCTAGGTCAAGCTTTGCCAAGGTGGCTATGGTGGAACGTCCTCCTCTACTACGGTGCAAAGCCCCTGATCCATCTCTGTCTTGTCTCTACCCCCTGATGTGGTCTCAACATCCATCTGATGGGCTCTTCAGCTCCATGGAGGTCCGAACTGATCATATCCCCATGTGTACCGGTCCAAATGGTACCTGTCCGTCGGGCATGATCTTGCACATCAACAACTACGCCCTCCATGGGCTCATCAGTCACAGGGATCATAGCAATGTCAATCACATCTCATCATCAATATTATTAAACACGTGCAGGCCTTCCAAGGCCAACGCTCCAATCGTAAAAAGGCCAACCTCCTAGGTCAAGTGTTTCTTTAAGCCAAGGTGGCTTAAGTGGTGGAACGCCCTTCCTCTACTACCACGCGCAGTTTTCTCCCCGATCCATCTCTGTCTCTACCCCCGATGTGGTCTCAATATCCATCCTCGATGGGTCACTCCGCTGAGGTCCGAACCCATCATATCCCCATGTGTACCGGCCCAAATGGTACCCCGTCCGGTCGGGCATGATCTTAATATCAACAAGTACGTCCTCCATGGGTTCATACGTCACATGGATCATAGCAAATGTCAATCACATCTCACAAATGGTAAACTTCAATACACGTACCAAAGCTCAAAGACACACAAACCCCTCAAGAATGCAAATTTGGAGAAATTACTGTACGCCCCGCTGGCTAGTGTGTCCATTGAAGAGAGAAAGTTTCCCATAACTTCCATCCAAGCCATGTAAGTGGGTGATGGGTCAAGGGATGTCCAAGCAGGAGGGTGCAATCGGAGGAGTAGAGGATGCAGGGTTTTACTTGTGGGTGCCTTTTGTAGAAGGCAAGTTGCACTGCCCGATGCAAATCTTTCCAAGCCCATGCCTTTATCCTTCTTTTTATTCTTTTCATTTTTATACTGCTTTTTCTTCAAGAGGCTAACTAGGGGACACTACTGGCGCAGGACCAAGTGGAAAACGCCACCGCCGCATCTTTAGAAACGAGAAGGTCGGCTTGTGATGAGACTCTTCCTTGGCCATGCAACCAAGAGTCACCACCTTGGCATGGTAGGTGTCAATGGTGTGTCATACTCAAGTAGGGAAAATCTATGGACCCAGAAGAAAGCTAGCTCGGATGAGACCCCCTGTATCCCTTCCTGGGATCGTGTCTTGTTTTATTATTTTTAATGTCCCTCTTGTTTCTTACGAGAAGCCTTTATTTCTTTCTTGGGGATCCCTGTGCGAAGTATCTTGAGGTTTTATTCTTGGCTTTTATCTTTTTACCGCCTTGCTTTTACCTTTCTCACCTTTAGCTCCCTTCCCAATGTAGATAAGGTGGCAATCCTCGAATAGGTCAACCCCAAAGGTCTTTGACAAAGTGGAAACGGATAGGTGAGCTGGAAAGTCTAAGATGAAAAAGTGGTGTCAGAGGGGAGCTGACAATGCATCTCGTAAACCCCCTAGTAAAACCAAAACCTAAGGACACAAGCTTACTAAGGCATCCTCTCATCCCTATATAGTCAAGTGGGCAAGTGTAAGGTCCAAGTATTCAAGGGTTTTTGATGATCAAAGGGACACATACCACGATACCTGGAACAATTACCTCACAGAGCAAGAACTACTCCTAGAGACAAGACCAAGCCGACATGAAGGATGCCGTCAAGGACAAGATAAAGGTGTTGGAAGAGAGAAAAGGTGGACACTCCAGTACAAAGCAAAGTCATCCCCAAGCCTTGGTACTCCATGTTTAGGACTCGTGGGCCTCGAGACACGATCTACTAGTTATCCCTA
This sequence comes from Picea sitchensis, assembly GCA_010110895.2. Lineage (NCBI taxonomy): Eukaryota > Viridiplantae > Streptophyta > Pinopsida > Pinales > Pinaceae > Picea > Picea sitchensis. The sequence goes on from SNQJ01S0188723.1 coordinate 5,216, forward strand.
AAAAGTGGGATAAATATCCCAAGTTCAATCCCGGACATGTGCTCATCAGAGCCTATGAGAACTCCCAACATCTCCGTGACCATCCCCATGACTCGCCGATCTCAATAGTAAACATTGTCAAGAACCACTAGGTGGTAATGCTACCCAACACATATATATATATATGACTAAAATAAACAATCAATAATGTAAATGTGAAAGCAAAACTAACATGCAATGCAAATGGTATTGTTATCGCATTTGAACTTTGTAGCAAGGATAAAAGGTTTGAGGTTTGAAGGCCAAATCATGTAACAGAACCAATCCCACCCAATGTCACCACAATGGGACTGGGTTTTCTATTTAAGGTGGTAAGGCCCAAGGGAGACGCCCCTATGTGACCTGGGTTTTGAGAAGGCAAGGATTACAAGATAAAGTAGTTATTCCCCCACGTGTCACCACCGAAATAGATAGTCTGACCAAAGGCCAATGATAAAGTAAAAACCCCAAAGAGATACACCTGCCCCTTGGTACATAAAGCAACAATAAACCGATATATGCAAGCTTTGATCAATAATAGCAATTTCGTAAATTTAACACTATCCTATAAAGAGAGGCTAACACAAACAGCCACGAATAATAATGTCATAGTAGATAGCAATGAAAAATTATGTCACTTCACCACAATGCTGCCGGAAATAATATGTACCACCAATAAATCAATGCTTCATTTAATTTCATGCCTTTATCACCATTCAATTGCTTATAAATAAAAAGTTTTGCTGCACCAATGATATGTTATGGCTGTAAAGATGACAACAGCATATAGGGCTAGAAGGTTAGTTTAGGCTAGGGTTAGTGAAGTTAGGGTTTTGATTCAAGAGTTTGAGAGTAGTTTTTGATCAGGTTCACTTCAACACATGAGGTCTTAGTAGGATCAAAATTTAGGTTAAATGGAGTCAATAGTGAAGGATACAAGAGATGAGGGAGACAAAAGTCAAAATGGCTAAGGACTAGAGGGAGAGGCTTTGAGGTGTTTCTAAGGCAAGGCCCTCAAAGTCAAAAACCCTAGGGGAGAGAGGTAAGCCACTTTGGTGTAGAGATGAACTGTACCCCGCTAGTTTCTACTCCTTCCTTGACTCAAATGGTAAAAATGGTTGTAATGGAAGATAGCATAAACTAAGATAAGAGGGTTTGATGAAGCAGAGTGTTGCTACAACAAGGCCCTTCAAAGAAACCCTAGAAAGAATCGGCCCAAAGTGTAGTAGACCCAGGCTTAAGACGTCTCTCTCTTATTGGCCTCTAGATAGTACAGCTAGCAATAAATGAAGAGAAAAGAGGCGCGAAGCAATGATCAGGCTCTCTTCTATCAGTCACCGCACTCTCAAAGGGGACATGAGACAAGGACCCATTTGTGTGCTTGTCACCTAGGGTTTTGTTCAAAGGCAATCATAAACATATGCAAGAAATGAACTACAACCATTCATTCAAGAAGTTTTAAAATACTTCAGTATATCACCAAGAAATATAACCCATGTAACACCTTCAAGAGAATGCCAAACATGCCAAAATAATCCTCCAACAAGTGCGCATCACTAAATCAACCAATAACCCAAGAGAGGGCGAATTTTAATTCCTCCTTATGGGAGTGAGAAAGCAGCGATGAAAAAATGAAGGTGAAAAATCCTTCATTTATACTACTACATCACCCCAATTTACATTTTAGGTCATAAAAAGGTCGGTAAGGCCAAAATACTAAAAATCATAATCGTTTTTACATTAAATTGTCAAATTAAAACCCTAATCAAGATGAAAAGAGACATCAAGCCCCTCCAAAGGAGATGTTAGCCCCTTTGAGGGCAAAATGAGGCATCCGCGAAGAAACGTTAGTCCTCCTCCTTGCCTCCATCATGCCACACACGTGCAAGCTATCACCGCCTTTGCCTCCTAAGATGTCCACAGGTCGGATGACGCCATGGTTTCAGCTCAAGATGGTGATGTCCTAGTCCTTCCAAGGCCAACGCTCCATTGAAAGAGGGTCAATCCCCCTAGGTCAAGCTTTCAAGGTGGCTCAGGAACGCTCCCTCTCTACCACGGCGCAGCCCCCGATCCATCTATCCGCCTTTTGCCCTCGAAGGGTCTCAACATTCATCCGATGGGCTCTTCAAATTTCATGGAGGTCCGAATCGATCATCTCCCCATGTGTTCTGGGCCCAAATGGTACCTATCTGTCTGGCATGATCTTGCACATCAACAAATTTCACGCCTCCATGGGCTCATACTACTACGTGGATCATAGCAATGTCAATCACATCTCATCACATAAAACACGCGTATAAACCTCCTAATACATCGGGCCAAAGCTCAAAGACATTACACAAGCCCGCAATACAAATTTGGAGAAAATCACAGGGTGTCCTATTGGGCTAAAAGTCCAATCGGAAGAGGAAATTCTTCTGGAAGAGACTCAACCAAGCCATGTAAGTGGGTGATGGTCAAGGGATGTCCAAGGTGTAGGTGCAAAGGAGGGCGAGGATGCAAAGTTTACCTTGCAGTTCTCTTTGTAGAAGAAATGCATCTGTCCCGATGTACTTTCTTTCCAATGCCCATTCTTGTCTTTATTCTTATTCTTTTATCTTTTATCTTTTATTGCTTTCTCCTTTTCTGTTCAAGAGCTAATCGTGGACACCCGCCTCGGAAGGCAGGACCCGGTGGCGTCATAATTCACAAGTACTTTCAGAGAAATGAGAAGGTCAGTCTGATGAGGCCCCCTTTCCCTTGGCTATGCAAAAAAGAGTCATCGCTCATGTGGTAAATCCAGCTATGGTAATGTCAAACCGCTAGGTTCATGGACCTATTAGGTCGGCTGGTGATGAGACTTCCTATCCTCTTGGTTAGGTCTTTGTTTTATTATTTTTCCGGCCCCTCTTGTTTCTTTGTTGAGAAGCCTTTATTGTTTTCGGGATCCCCGGCAAAGCATCTCGAGGGTTCATTTTAGGCTTTTATCTTTACCGCCTTTGCTTTAGCTTCAGCCTTTAAATCCTCTTCCACTCCAGATAAAGTGCGTACCTGGAAAATAGGTCAACCCAAAGGTTTGGACAAGTGGAATGGGACGAGTGAGCTGGAAACAAGATGAAACAATGGTGCTATGATGGGAGTTGACAATGGATTTTCAGAAATCCACCAGTTGCAAACCAAAGTCTACGCATTACTAAAGCTCGTTAGGGAACGCCGTCAATGCCCCCAAACATGGTCGGTCGGCAAGAGTAAGATCCAAGCAGCTTGTTAGAAATAAAAGGAATCAGATGCATACATTCAATGGTTTTGATGATCAAAGTGACACATACCATGATGCTTGGACTAATTACCTCATGGAGCAAGAACCTTCTCTGACACAGGACCAAGCCGATGGTGATGGATGCTGCTGTTGCTGACAAGATAAAGATGCTGGAAGAAAGACAAGGTGGGCCCTCCAGGGCCATGCTAAAGTCAATCCTGCTCTCGGTACTCCATGTCTAGGACCTGTGGGCCTCGAGACATTATCTCCTAGTTATTCCTGAAAGTGGGGGATAACAGGTATAATACACGAATGCAAGAATGCCTACTTACCTGCACTTACCTGTGAAGTCAGGTTGCCCCACCTTGGTGGGGTTTGAGGAGGTGCCTGCTGATCGGTAATGGACGCCTTCTTCCTTCCAAAGTGGACAAATAGTAGGAGTCATCAACTGATTCCCTTCCAACCTTGAAAGGTCCGAGCCATGATTGAGTGCTTCCCTTGACATTGGTTGGCTCTCCTTTCTGGGTATCCCACATCCACACTACGTCCCCTTCCTTGTACTTCCTGATCTTGTATTTGGTTGTCCCTTAGACGACCCTGGTGTATTGTGCAGAGGGAGGAGGGTGGGATTCTGCTGTAAATACTTCCTGCTGGGACGGACAGATCTGTACATCATCTTCTGCTTTCTTTAGTCTCTTCACAGTCCCGACTTCCTTGCTTTTGAACTTGTCTAGGAGTTGTTGGTATTCCTCTTTCTTGGGCCATTTAATCTGATCAAATTCTTCTTCTGTCGCAAAAGACATATCTTCTGGAGAATACTTATGAAGAGTTTGTATGATCTCATCATGTGCCTTGTCATCTTTATTGGAAACATTAGGCTCTTGCACATGAATTGTAGTCATAGGCACATTATGGAGACGACCAATAGTTCCATCTTTTAAGGGTATATTCACATAAGTGAGGTCCATCTCTAGAGTACCCCCCAATTCAGAGGCAAACTTCCTGGATAATAACATCCCCCACACATATGGGATGTCTACGACGACTATGTCCATGTGGATGACCTTTTCAGGGAAATCTTAAAGGAGAACTTGGACATTCTCAATTACCCCATGTGTTGGTATGGCTTTAGACTCAAATCCACACACATTCCTGTAAGGTCGTGTGACTTTCAACCCTAATTGTTGCATGACCTTGAGGGACATCATGTTGGCACCGACCCCTGTATCCAGCATGCAGTTGTTGAGGCTCTTATTATTCATTATCAAGGTCATGAAGAAAGGGGGTTGTTCGTCGTCCTGGACCCTGAAGTGATCAACTTGCAACATGATAGGAGGGTCCATGGGTCCATTTGATCCTTGAAAGAAATTGTTAAAACGTTCTTTGACAGATGGCACCTTAATGACTTCTTTCAAAGGGATAGTTACATGCATCTTGGATAATGCCCCTTCAAAGTCAAAGTTCAAGTCCACCCTTTCAGTCTTGGATGTTTTAGGAAGGAGCAATTCCAAGGATGGGGATTTTGTTTGTTCAGCGGTAGGTTGGCTCAGTTTCTTTCTTCTATACACCTGGAACTCTTGTTTCTTCAATTTTTCTTTTGATTCCTGGTCTAGGTTGTTTATCATCGCCATTCTAGCCAATCTAGCTACTTCTTTCATGCCCTCCTGATGCTCTGCAACTGTGATATTTATTTGAGGGCCTTCCATGACGTGACCTATATTGTTCACTTGTTGATGGCCATCGTTACTGTAATGACATTCATGTTCCCAATGTGCTTCACTGCATTCTAAGCACCAAGGGTTTTCATCCACAACGTTTGTAGGGGCTAAGGTGTTTGGAACTTCTTGCTCATTCTTTAGTCTATAAAATTGGTTCCCCTTTTGAAATTGCCCTTTGTACGGGACCCTAGGTGCTTGGCTATGGGACCTTTCCAAGTTGACGATCCTACTCATCATTAGTTCTTGATTCTTCATGATACCATCCATGAAAGCTTGTAATTTTTCCATACTGGCGCAAAGGTCTGAAGAAGGTTCAGTATTGTGGACTATCTTTGGTTTGGTGTCCATTTTCCCCTTTGGATTTGCGAAAGGCTCAATTTTAGATGAAAGGAGGTTGCCCTCAATTTTAGTAGCGAGCTCTTGAGCTTCTTGGATTGATTGGGGGTTTTCGTCCCTGAGAAGATACCCTAGTTGGCCATTAAAAGACTTGGTATAAATGTGGACAAGGTAATCACCATTTGGATGATGGCTTGTAGGGATCTTTTGCAGCAAAGTCTCAAACCTAGTATGGAACTCCCGAATAGATTCATTCTTGTGTTTCCAAAGGGAATTCAATCGGGTAAGAAGCATGTTAGGGTCTTCTTTGGTACTCCACATCTTGAGAAAAGCTTCTTCTAGTTTGTCCATGGTCTTAATACCACCATCGGGAAGGCTCAGTTACCAACGCCTTGAGGCATCAAAGAGGGTAGCAGAGAACAACGTCATGACCAAGTCTTCAACATCATCGCTAACGGGGTGAAGCTGAAAGAATGCCCAAGAGTTGCTCATGTGCTCTTCGACACTGATTGCATCAGTACCAGTAAACTTAGGCAACCACTTTTCATACTTAGGTGGCATTTGCCTAGGGTAGCCTGGTATGGCTGACATATGTCTAGTGGTCTGAAAAGAGTAGATGACCATTGCCTTTGGTTGTTAGCTGGGTTCGTTGTAGCGGTTTGAGAGCTAGACATGGTTTTTAAAAGAAGATTACCTCGAAAAAGTAATTTTACAACAGGGGAGTTTCGGGGAGGCTTTCTTCTGAAGGATAGAGGAGGATTATTGTACCTCCTTGTAGCTTGTGGAGTCGCCAGATAGTTTGCCTGAAACTACCAAAAGATAAGGGAAAACACTCAGGTGGAGTCTCTGTCTCGGTTCAGCCATGAACTAACTCATTGCAATCACTGCATAGCATATATCTGGCCTTGTATGGATCATATGCATCAATGATCCAATCAACAACCTATACATGGTGGGATCCACCAAATCCGAGCCTGTATCAGAATCATGCAGCTTCCTCAGGTTGGTAATCATCGGAGTAGACATGGATTTAAAATCCATCATACCAAACCTATTTAACACATCCACTGTGTATTTTCCTTGTGCCAGAAATATCTCGCCCTGTCTTGAAATCTGAGAGGATCTCCTGTACCCTGTCATGTTCTTTGATGCACCACTGTCTACTAACCAAGTTTTCGACACTATGATAACTGTACTGGATAAAGAAAAAACCAAATAATATTCTTTTCTATTTTCTCTTTCATTAGAGGGACTTTTCTGATTTCTTTGGATTCATCATCCTCAGTAGTTGAGGCATAATGTTTCCCTTTCCTTGGATTTTTCTTCCTGTACCAATAGTCTCTAGCAAAATGACCCAACTTATTGCAACTAAAGCATTTAATCTTAGATGTATCAATACTCTTTCCTTTGAACATACCTTTGGTGTTTGACTTCTTCTGAGAGCCTTTCTGGAAAGTGACTTTCTTCTTTCCCTTGAATCTTGATGCTAATGCCAAATGCTCTTCTTTGGTTGGATCGCTCCTGGTAGCAGTGCGACTCTCCTCTTGGAGGCAATCATGCCATAACCTCTCAAATGTGGGATGAATCTCTCTTCCACTCACACTGGATAAGAAGGTCTCACATGAAGAAGGAAGACCATCAAATATGGCCTGCACTAAGTCATCATCATCTACTGTGACACCTGTGACCAAAAGCTGATCTCTGATCTGGGCTGTCCTGGAACAGAAAGATGCTATTGATTCACCTTTCTCCATCTTCAAATACTTAAGCTTGTGCTTAAGTGTCCTCTTCTGACTTGGTGTCTGTTTCTCATACAGATTTACCAAGATATCCATACAGTCTTTGGCAGTCATTAACAAAGTCATTGTTGGCATTATACTGTCTTTTACTGAGTCAAAGATGATTCACTTGGCCTTGGATTGACTCTTCCTAAAGGTTGCTCTCCCTGCGTTAGAGGTGGGTTCCTCCATCACTTTGGTTACATACCGCTCAAGATCATGCTCTTGCAAGATATTCATTATCCTGAACTTCCACACATTGAAGTTGGAAGCTCCTTCGAGCCTATCTTCGGCCCTGACTGAAATGGAGGATGCCATGGACTTCATGTTGGAAACTTGATCAACCTCACTTGGATCTCTGTGTGCCTGCTGCTGCACTTCAACAAGCTTATTCACACCCTAAGCTCTGATAACATGTCAAATTTTGAGCTTGATTGTAAACTGTAAGTAATTCTTTAAATTTTGACTGTACTTAGAACTTAGCTTAACATCATTCATAAACCAAAACAACAATAATCATAAGAATTTACCAGCATGCAAGATCACAACACATGTACCCTGGGGAAACCCTATACAGGCAGAAACCCCCCAGCAAACAATCTTCTTTTATTGCATTAATAATGTATGATCACTTACAAATATCCACCATGAAATTCTACTCTTAAATGAGCTTGCCAAGACACTTAGACTTGACTGTATGACCTGTACGTACAATAACACCTTGCTGTCCTTTCTTTGCTGAAATGTACCAACACTGTGAAATATCCCAAATCCGGTGGATCTAGATAGGAACTGCTGAACTAGTGTTTAGGCTCTCGAATCTGATACTCTGGGGGTTTCTGGATGCGTTTTATAGTGTTTTAACATGCATGGTGATTTTGCATGTGTGTGTTCAGATAGAGAGAGTGTTTTACAATTATCTCATGCATGCAAGTAAATGGGAACCATACAACTCAATAGCATGTATTATATGGAAAAAGAAGGAAATGCAACTGATATGCTGAAAGAAGAGAACTAATCATCCGCTAGATCTCATGGATCATCACTGGAATACAATGTAACTAATATAAAATAATAAAATACCCGTGATCAGAAGATGCGAATGGATCTGCACATGCACAGATAGATTGGCTACATGCAACTCCGGAAACTCATGACAACTGCTGCAAACGAAGAATATATTTGCCCTGGTGGCTACACTCGTCCGATCGGCCTTAACATTTTCCCAAACTGTGCGCCCTGTCCTCTAGGCTCCTCTTGATATCTGACAGACTGAAGATCGGTGCACTGAAGCTCTGGATGGACCACAAATGAGATCCCTTGGGGGGTTGTGCACCTCCTGGGCTCTGGCAATGCGCCTTGATGATTCCACTGATGGAATCAGATGATGTCTATTTCAAAATGAGTGCCCTAGCCTCCTTTGTAATGGGTCGGGAGGGTTTCCCCGGATCTGATCTGGTGAGCTCTCTGGAAACCTAAATGTCCTTCACCAAGTGCCGCGCACTTCCTGGCTGTCTGGTGCACCTTGACAGATTCCATCGTCAGAATCTGATGACTGATGGTTCAAAAGAAGCACCCTGGCTCCCTCTCAACTGGGTTAGAAGGAAATGACGAGATCTGCACTGGTCTCGTCTAGCTACACAAAATTGTCTCTAACCCTTGCGCCCTCACTGGCTGCAATGCGCACTCTCTGAATTGGGTATGAAAAATACGGATTTGGCACGGTGAAGTACTTGAATGGTACTCCCGATAGGTTAGGGTGTGTCTTCCAACAACGAAACCGATCTGTGGTGGTGGTTTCCTCCAGAAATCCACAAAACATACGCTGAGGTCGATTTCCTCCTCTGGAACCTGTTCTCAAATGAAAATCATAACATAATGAGGAATTAGGTCGACTTCCTCTTCTTATACCTCCCCCGATCTATTTTTCATTGACATCACTTAAGCTAGGCAACTTTCCTCCTAAGTCGAATGTGATTAATTAATTAAGTCCCCAGTTAACACCTTTTTCTTCTATTTCTCTGTTGACTTTGGCTTAAGCGACTTTTTTTATACTTTTTGGTTTAATTTATCGTTTAGCCATTCATTCACCCTTATTTCTCCCTTTGTTCCTTGTTTGTGCTTGACTATAGTCTACGGGAACATAAAGACTACTACGTCACTCACTGCAGAGGCTATTCTTGGGAACGGGACATCACACACTGTCAATGTCTTTTGCTGCTGATAGAACCCAGCATTGTTGCTGTCTTTTAAAGACTTCTAAGACTGATATATGCTGCCCTGTTATGTGCCCTCTTATGGACATATATGCTGCCTTGATATGCTGATATATATCAGCACTAAATAAAACCACTCACTGCCTCCTATTGTTTCACCCTCACACTACATAACATTGTGTGAAGAATGAGGGTTGACCTCTGCTTTTAAAGGAGTGGAGAGGAGGGAGTGGGCTCGAATTAGAAACTTGTATCCATGCTTTTTCATAACTCGACTTCAGCTGAAAATAGATCTTGGACTTAGTTTGAATTTAGAACTAGACTTGAGACTTTAGTTGCAACTCGCCCTTGACTTGGCAATGCATGCTTGCAATGCATGTCATGCATGCAACATGCAACTATGCAACTTATGCAACTATGTAACTTATGCAACTTTATGCAACTTATGCAACTTTATACGACTTGACCTTTTACAAATTGAGTTTAATTACTCATTTAACTTGACTCTTATACATGGCAATTCAAATTTCTTCATGGTGGATAGTGTTACATGTGCCAACGCACTAGATCAATACATGTACATCATTTGCAATATCAGGAAGATTGTTTGTTTCTAGCTCATAGGAATTTTACGTTCAACCTAACTTTTGCTAGATGCCTTGACTTTTGCTCATGGCTCACAAGGCTTGACTAGGCTCA
>SNQJ01S0188724.1:6447-18310 GCA_010110895.2 Picea sitchensis
GTTCTTCCTCCATCTATGGCTTTCCTTGTGCACGCTTTCTTGCATGCACGCATGTTTTTATTTCTCCAGTTGTTACTTTAGTTTCTGCACATTTTCTTTCCCATGATCGTCCTTCTTTCCACTTCATCCTTTTGCCAACATGAACTCAATTACACCCACGTCGAAAATCTAGCTTTGGCTTCCATTCACGTAGTCCAGCGTTTGCATCATTATATATTACTTTGCAAGACTACGGTGGTTTTTGATGTCAATCCATTTCAATGCATCCTTACCTGACGTATCATAGGGGGGAAATGTAATAAATGGATTGTTATTTTACAAGAGTTTGATCTCGATTTTTCTTTTGTGAAATCCAAGAAATCCCTATTCTTTGTGGAGTTAATATATGATTTTCCACGATTAGATGAGGACGTTATCCATGTTGATTCATTTGCGGTTGAACACATTTTTCTTATCTCATCATTTGACCCCTGGTATGGAAACATTGTCCTATATCTCCATACTTTGAAGTTCCCTCAACATCTCTCATGAGATGATCGACAACGTATAAGATACCAAGATAAGAAATATACTATCGTTGGTGACACTTTGTATCGCTGAGGAATAGATGATATCTTGCATCATTTCTTAACTCACGGAGAAGCCAAGTCTATCCTAAATGATTGCCATAGTGGGGCTTGTGGTGGTCATCTATCCGAGCTTGCAACAACCCAAATTTTTTTTCGAGCCGGTTATTTATGGCCTACTATCTTTAAGGATTGTATTGAAGTGGTTAATAAGTGTCACCCCTGCCAGGTGTTCACTCAAAAAATGCGCTCGCATCCAGCCCCTCTTCACCCAGTCATTACTGTCAGTCCCTTCACTAAATGGGGGGTGGACTTCATCGATTGCAACCCAACTTCAGTTGGGGGGCATCATCACATAATCATGGTCGTCGACTACTTTACTAAGTGGGACGAGGCTATGCCTACAGTTAAATCCGATGGGAAGACTTCAACCTTCTTCGTATTCAATCAGATTATCGCTCGGTTCAGTATCCTGAGTGAGATTGTCACTGACCACGACAGTCACTTTCAGAATGAGATGATGGAAGAACTAGCAGCTAAAATTGGTTTTAAACATGGTCACTCTTCTCCTTATGGTTTAAACAAGTCTCTCAAGAACATTTTTCAAATAACTATCAGTCAGAGTAAGTCTGACTGGCACATCATGCTATATCTTACACTCTGGGCATACCAAACCTCGGTCAAGATTGCCACCGGATTTTCCCCTTTTTTAGTTAGTACACGGTGTGGAGTCGATATTACCCATTGAATGTGAAATCCCTTCTCTTAATTTGACAGTCGCGCTCCTACCTGACACTTCCGATCTCGAGCGACACCTTGTACACCTAGAGAGTCTTGATGAGCAGTGTCGAGACGCCTCTACATCTATCGAGGTGAATAAACGACGTGTCAAGGTCCAGTACGATAAGTCTATCTCTCCTCGGTTGTACACTGAGGGTGATTTGGTCCTCTTGTTGATCAAGCTAAAGAACCACTGGGGGAAGGCATGTTTAAACCCATGTTGCAGAGTCCTTACATCATGCAATGTGTGCTAGAAAAAGGAGCCTATGAGTTAGAAGATTACGAAGGAATAAGTTGGCCGAGCCCATAAATGGGCTCTACTTGATAATATACTATGCTTGAGCCCCAGGCTTAGTCATAACTCTTTTTATACTAATGTAATTTAGTGTATATATCTCTTTTCTTTTTTGTCTTTGGGTTTCTTATTGAGTTTTCACTTGATTGACAGATGTCAACAGAGTCATCAGTCTACTTAGGATTTGTAGATGGGGCCAATCGTCACACATGGAAGTTGGTTTCCACCGCTTGGGTGATTTATTCACCCGAGGGTCTAATGGTGTCTTCAAGAGGCGTATCCCTAGGGCCATCCGTGAATAATGTGGCCAAATATAGCATCATTATAGAAATTTTACATGATGCTATCTCACATGGAATCCGTACATTAGAAGTTCACCTGGATTCCCAGTTAGTAGTACGTCGGTTGAATAGTCGTTGCCGCGTGCATGATCCTACTTTACTCCAACGATTCCTATGGGTACATCTTTTAGAATGACAATTTGATTTTATTACATATTATCATATTCCTAGGAGTTATGATTATGTATCTAATGCTTATGCTAACTATGTTTTAGACTGAGATTTGTCACATATTTAAAAGAAAAGAAAACATCTAATCAATGTACACATTGTAAAATATAAGTAAATCCGAAGATACCTTTTATATATTTAAAAAAATATGGTGTTTATAGTACAAAATGGGGCTAACACCCTCATATACATATACATATGGTATCATAATATCCCATGACATATACGCCTGTGGCACCGAATTTGTGTCATGGTAGTAAACCACAACATTTACGAGATGCTGAAAGAGTCATACCCATGCCCTGGGTAAACCAACCACCTGTCGTTGCATGGCTTCAGGAAGATCCTCTACCTGAACCATGGGTATCCTATGTGTCAAACATGATAGGTTACCCTACACATTTTGTAGCACCCTCTCATCTTCCCCTCCCGCCGCTTTGTCTCCCCGGTTCCTCTGTCGATGTCGAGGGAAACCCTATGGTCGTTGTGGACCCACGTCTGCAAACGACAAATTTATAGTCAATACTTAAAAACCATCCAAATTTTTTTTTGTCTTAATGTTGGCACAGGGGCAGACCCAGGGTTCAACGCTACAACAACACACTAAAAAAACCCTAAATACCATCTCTTTCGGTAACACCTATGAAGCAGATGAATTCTCACCCGAGGTAGATGCAGAAGTGGTTGCGAGACTCAGGTGTCTGTAACCTTAGTTGGGACACAGATTTGTGATTATAACACTTAGAAATATCTTATCATAGATTATTCATCAATATTCAACCCTTATGATACTTCATAGGCAACACAGAGCATCGCAGTATGTACTTAAATCTAAGATAATTCAGCACTTAGCCACAACAAGATAGATTAGATTCGGCAGATCAAGCACTAAGAATCTTTCATACCATATCTAACATTCATTCATATCTCAGAAGAAAAACGCATAAATAGATCTATCTAAACACACCAAAGAACTTAGCAAAGGAAGAGAAGAACACATCAGGTCGAGGCATAGAGCACAACACACATATATACCATGGTTCACCCCCACCCTGGGGCTACGTCCACAAATTTTTCTTCTTTATTAGCTTTAGTTAATCTAGTTACAGCACATAGCCATCCAAATCCCTCTTCTCATAGGACAGAAGATCTACACAACTCGCTAGATCCTTATTCCTTGCGTTACAACACTTAGCTTCCTATAGCAGCCTCATAGTAACTTGCACTTAGCCTTGCAAGCCTTACACAGTTCGCACGAAGAACTTATTCAAAATCACATAGATACACTACCAATTTCACTAAGAAATCATACCTACTTCACATCTATTTCATATCTATTTATACATACAAAAGTGGTCCTAAGCATGGGTAAACCCACGGGCCAACATCCCTTTCCCATTACATTATCCCCAAAACCCCAAAAAGGACCCAAAAAGGGGTCTATCTTCCACGATTTCTGCTTCGTGTTGCTCTCCATCTTTGACAAACTGTCGAAGTCCCAAAAATGGTCAAATATGACCAAGTGTTCCTCAAAATTTGGTCAAGGGCCAACATGCCCCCAACACTCATCTGTGACTCGTCCCGAGTCACTCAGGTCTGGGTAACTTTGCCTCAATGGTCTCGAGCTTGGCTTGAGCTGCTTTGACTTATCTCTGTGCTACTGCTTCTTGCTTAGTAAATTCCTAAACAATTGCTTCACTGATAGGTCCTTCCAGTTGTTGCTTGACTGTAACAACTACTTGTTCTAGTAATGTTCCTTGGCCTTCAATTTCTTCAAACAGTAGGTAGGACGCCTCCTGGATTGGTTGGAGTTTCTGGGTGACTTCTATCACTCTGTAATGCATGGTAAGAATGAGTTGTTGGGCAGTGCGTTGTTCCTCAAATCTCTTCATCCTCTCGATGGGTGACAGGATCTTGAGCTGCGCCTGTACTGTATCTACGTGCTTCTTTTCTTCCTAGAGTTGGGACTCCAGTTTCTTCAACTCTGGGTCTTCAGATAGTTATTCATATATCTGTACGCTTCTTCTACTTAGTTGTTTACATTCTGCAACAAGTGTTTTAATCCTCTCAACTACGTTCTGAGCATTCAATTATCATTGGTCACATACTTCTTTTGGAGTCTGTGGTATGGTCTGAAGCTCTAATTCCACGACCCTTTGTTGAAGTTGTTGAATAACTTCAGCTAGCTTCGTCACTTGGCGCTCGATGGGATCTTCGACCTTCTTCTCTAAGCCTATCACAGAGTGAAATGCTCTGTTGACTGCTTCTTCAATTCTTATCTTCTTTGCGAGTAGTTTCTCTTTCTCTTTTTGGATCTTCGCTTTGTCTTCTTCAAATTTTGCTTGGAGATCATTTTTCTCTTGTTGCGCAGCATGGCGTTGTTCAATAATTTCCTTTTGTGATTTATTTAAGACCTGGGTGGCCTGTGCTTTTTATTCCTGAGCATGTCGAAGGCGTACATCGACTGTATCAACAATATTGTGGAGCTGAGCTGATTCATCTCCCACTTCTGTTGTTCCTTCTGGCAGAGGTGCTGTAGAGATTGATCGACTAGACTGGAGTGCTTTCTTTACTCCTTGGAGCGCGATCTCAATTTGGCTATACATTTGTTCCAGCTTCGCCTCCTGCTTCTCTATGATTTCCTTTGAAGAATCATTATCCACCGCAACAATGAAATCAAAGTCATCCAACGTGAGGGAAATTCACATCTTGGTTACAGGGGTTATTGGTTTCTTTCTGGAGGAAGATTTCGGAGGCGAGGCCTTCCTTTTATTTGATGAGTCATATTCATCCCTAGGCAGTGGTACTTTGACTATCTGTTGTTTAGATTTACCTTCTTCGTCATCACCTTCTTCATCTGGTGTAATGGATGTCCTCCTTACAGATAGGCTTTCAACGTCCTGGACTTCTTCAGTCTTCTTCGTCGTCTTTTCTTTCTTTGTCTTACTGGGCCCAGGTGTATTCTGCGCAGTTTCGGGGCTATCGATGTTGGACATTTCTGTGGGGTCTTCTGAAACAAGGAGGTCCACTGACCATTCCTTGGTGATCTCTTCCAGGTCTTCTTTTGTCAGCTTATAATAGGACTGAAGTTGTTCCTGGTGCTCATCAGTGCATCGGGTTAGGTATATAAAGTGGCGGTCCATGCTAAACTTTATTAGAGGTCGAAATCTCTGTAAAGTGTTTGGGGTTATGCGAGGTTCACTCCTTATGGATGCTTTCAATTGGTTATAGTATGCGTGGAAAACAACATTTGATTTCCATTTCTTGCTCATGTCGTTTGAGTACCATAATGTACTGAACTTCATAGCTAGTGGCTCAAAGGGGTCAAGGTCCAGGAAGGTTACGCCTTCCGGTAGCTCCAATGCAACAAAAGCGATCAGTATTAGGAGCCAGCTAAAATGGAATTCATTCCCATGATCCTGGGCTTCTTTGCAGTCAATCTCCAGTTGATTCACCAGGTACTTCGCCCAGTTCATTTGTAGTCCCTCTGCACACTTTCCTGCGAGGTCAACTACAAAGCCATATGCTTGTGTTGGTCAATTCTTGCGTACCAACTTCCCTGTGATCAGTTGGCATGTGAGGCACACTGCACCACTTTCAATATCCTCTCGCACCTTTCTCAACATCGCCATAGGCTTCTTTGATCTTCTGCGTAAGAGCGCGGTCTACGGTCTTTCTAGGATAGTACTCATGGGGATTAGGGCCCTGCATGCTAAGCCCGATGATCCTATTGATCAGCGCCGGATCAACAATTATGCGACAGTCTAACAACAGGTATCCTCCGTGGTAACTTGCTAGCAATAATTTTACACAAGCATTCACCTCCTGGTGTCTGCCGAAGTGCGGTATTTTCATAACGTTGAGCAGAGTAGACTGCGCGAGGTTCATCGTCCATTGTTGAGGGATGAGATTTGAATTATTGTCCTTAGTTCTTGTCAAGTACTTATACGGGGTGAACATGATGTAAGATTTACGGTCCCCCAGGTCAAAGTTGCAAAAATTCAATGCTGTAACCTTGTCTTGATCTGCACGGTAGGTGTGTACTCCTTTCGGTAGATATGCAGTGACTAGGGTGTATTCAAAGTCTCTAGGGACACTGTCCCTATTAATATCATCGCTCAGAGGGGGTATGTAAGCTGGTAGGACAGATGTCACTAACTTCTCATTGGCTATATCACCCTTATGCTTAGTTCTTCTTTCTACGTGGACTCAAGATGTTCCTGCTCAAACAGTCGACGGGGAGGTTTTCAATCCTCCTGTCGATGATGCTTGGACTCCGGTGTACATTTTTATTTCTGACATGGCTCTCTTATTCATTAAATCGAGAAGGACCTTTGTGACAAATTCCTCAAGTGTGGTGAGCTCATCGGACATACGCACTTGGGAAAGATAATCGGGGTCACAATGATCTCAAAATGTTGCACTAGGATGAACAATATTCTTGCAATGATCACTGTAGACAATTAGTAGTTTTGTGGGCTTCGACTTTTCATTTGGAAAAAGTGTTCTTCGGGCCTGGCGCGACGAGTTAAATAGGAAATTCGTCAACAATCAGCTTGCAAAAGGTATGAATCTTCCATGAACGTTGATCCATCCATTATGGCATGGTCCAATGGTATGGTGGTGATCCTTTAATGATTTTTTTTCCATTCGGGGTGGAAGTCGAACATGTATTATTGGTCTAACAACTATATTGCTTCGCCACGGTGAAGTGCCATATGTCGTTGTTCTGATATCCCGACGAAGCTCAATTCCTGTGAGTTTTCCTTCTGCGAAGTTTCCTCTGGAGTCTTCTGTAACTTTTTGATCTTGGCTCTCTTCTTACTTAGCTTCCTAGCCTTCTTCCTAGTGAGCTTCATCTCGATCATCCTTTTTCCATTCTGATTCTTATCTTCTCTCAACATAGTCACTTCGCAATGTTGAGATTCTTTCTTCAGATCCAAGGGTAATACTCCTTCATTATATGGATTAGGTATTTAGGTCTTATGTGGTTCCTCTAATTATCTTATAGCTTCGACATCCAAGTCCCTAGTGTTCAATGGCTTAGATCTGTTCTCTTGTTCTTCCATCAAGTAGGTGATCTTTCTAGTCATAAATTCCATGAGTTCTTGCTTCTTCTGTTCTAGGGATTCCTTTTCTTCTTTTCTTCGGACCTAGTCTTTTTCAATCCAGATCTTTCCTAACAAAGTTGTAAATGGGGTATGGTCCTCAATAAATTTAATAAATTCGAATTCTTCCTCTGTCGAAGCTCCATGGGTACTCATAGCTATTTGTGTAATCCTGCCACAAAGGGTTACCATTTTTCCTTTAAACAACCCTATTTTTCCTAGTGAAGGAACCATAGCAGGCCTTCCTAGGGTTTCCCAAGTACTTTATGTCATAATGTTCATTTGTGTTCCCTCATCCAGAGCACAGTCAATGTTGAAGTCTCCTATTCTTACTTTGATTTTCTCCTTTTCTTTGAAGATCTCTAACAAACTGGCATCTTTATGTTCATCCAGGGTTTCTTTCATTTTCAATAACATAACCTCTGATTCCTTCTGGGGTTCTTCTATAATCTTAGTCTCTTGATCTCCTTCAGAGTTTGCTTGCTCCATATTCATCTTTTCAAGTCTATCAATCATTCTAGGGAAATCCAGTACTTCATGGTCCATAGCCTTACAACAGAGGCAACTAGGGTTTCTCCCAGGGCATTCCTTAGCAAGATGTCCTGGTATTCTAAAACTGTAACAAAGAGTTAATCCTCTCTTTCTCTTCAATGATCCCCAACTCTTCTTATACTGCGCGCTAGGATCATAATGGCTAGCCTGGAAAAAAATATTTCTAGGGTCCTGCATCCATTGGTTAGTCCAAAAATTCTTTTTATGCATAGGTATGCCATATCTATCGTTATACTTATCAGATCTATTCATATCAAACATTATTTCATCTAACAATGCCCTGGTTTTCAAGCTAGGACAAAATCTATCAAACATACCTAAATCCATACTTTAGAAACAAAAATTTTCCCTTCTTTTACTTCTACAGGGCACAAAGCTTCCAGATCTAAGAACTTTTAACTATTCTTAACTTTATCAGAGCACAGATCTTATAGATCTTACTTCTTTTCTTCAGTATCAACCTCTTTTCTTGCAGATCTGAATTCTTTCCTTCGGATGTGTCCTTCCTTCTTCAGCAGAGATATTTTCAGATAAAGTGGATCACTGCACACTAGGGCATAGATCCACGCACAGAGATTTCAAAATTTCAGGACGAATATTTGCACAAAGCTTATTCTGCTCAATTCCCATCAATCATAGTTTCATGTCCCAACAACAGAACCATTTATTGGCACAGGGGCAGACCCAGGGTTCAATGCACCAACATAACCCTAACTACCAGCTTTTTCGACAACACCTGTGAAGCAAATGAAGCCTTACCTGAGGTAGAGGCAGGGGTGGTTGCGAGATTTAGGTGTCTGCAACCTTAGCTGGGACACAGATTTGTGATTATAACACTTAGAAATCACCTAGAATATATTATTCATCAATATTCAACCCTTATGATACTTTGCAGACAACACAGAGCATTGCAGTATGTACTTAAATCTAAGATAATTCAGCACTTAGCCACAACAACATAGATTAGATTCAACAGATCAAGCACTAAGCATCTTACATACTAGATCTAACATTCATTCGTATCTCAAAAGCACAAAGAATAAATAGATCTATCTAAACACATCAAAGCACTTAGCAAAGGAAGAGAAGAACATATTAGGTCGAGGCACAAAGCAAAACACACATATTTACCATGGTTCACCCCCACCCTGGGGCTACGTCCACAAAGTCTTCTTCTTTATTAGCTTCAGTTAATCAGGTTACAGCACAGAGCCATCCAAATCCCTCTTCACATAAGACAAAAGATCTGCGCATCTCGCTGGATCCTTCTTCCTTGTGTTACCTCTGGAGTGGCATGTCTAGATCTCCTCTGAAGTTGATCCCCTCATAGGGATAGTCATCCAGAGTGATGACCTGTCATCGACACCAGTAGAAAAATTCCTTTTTGTAGGGTGTCAGCACCCTACCTCCTCTTTGTCGCCTCATCACCTTGGTACACCGTGCCATGGCTGGATCACAAGGTCCTCTCAGGAGAATCTCAACTTTATGTCCCAATCCTGGAATCCGCTTGAAAAGGAAACTGCACAAGATGGAGACAAACCCGAAGTTCCTTTTACCCCCCTGTTTACACTCCGTCAACTAGATTTTCATATTGGTCAGTATTGAGGTACAACTATCGTACACTATGGGTCTCGCACACCGCACTGCATAAAATATGAGCGACCTCAATGCTTGGTGCAACGAAGTTGAACCTGTGATTATGGTCAAAACTAGGAAAATGATTTTCAGACTGAGGTTGCTTATGGCCCAGATGGGGACTTGACTCCCTACCTTAGGGGTCCCATATACACAATAGGCGTCGATATATTCTTCTATATTCATCCCAATACCTGCCCCTTGTGATTTGAGGTTCACAACCTCCCCCTGACGCGATAAACTGGTCAGAGAATAGATGTCCTCGACTTCAATTCTCAATGGTTGCCCATCGATATTGAAGCTCTCGCTATTAGGGTCTCAGTAACCCACCAACATCTCCAACAACCTCACCTGGCCTCTCATCCCTTTGAGCGCCCAAAACTTATACAAACCACATTTCTTTAAGGCCATTTGGGCCCCCGGATCTCGATCTACAGCGGCATCAACTTCTTCATGTTCCCGTTCTCTCCATTCAAGCACCATCTTGTCAAAAATAAACACAATTTTGATTTAGAACCCTCCTTTTTGGTCATTTGCATGCCTTTACGTGGAGTCCTTTTCACACATTCACGTGTAGGGCTCAATATACACGTCCTGTAGTTAATACAAGAGTGTATACCTCGCCGTATACGTGACCTAATCACAGGTAGCCCATGTACACCGAAAAATCTACTTTGCGCTTTAAATAACTAAAAATTTAACACCTAATTCAAAAATGTAATCCATTGAAAATGAAGAGGAAGAGATCAAGAATTACCTGATCCAGACGGATCGTGATTTCATTCCCGGATGCTCCTGCGATCGTCGTTTGAATCTTGGAGGAAATTTGATCCAATTTGCACTAGTTGGGTTAAAAATCAAAATGGTATAGTAATTTTTTATTTTATTACTATTTATAAATTATTTTTACCCACTTTCTATAGTTTAAACCATTTTTTTCACCTAATGGACTAATACCAAAGTGGATCGAGTTCATTTTTGCAGTTTTAACCTGAGATTCTTGCAGATTTCATTACTTTGTCGATCGTTTGTCACCTTGGGAAGGAATATTCATTACCCATCATATAGGATAGGTATCCATTCCATTATGCATTTTCGCATTATCCTATGATTGTCGCTCTTTATGCCCTAGGTACAAACCCATTTTTTGTGACACAGAACCTTCCATGTGTTATAAAGTCATGTCGTTATCAAGTGGTAGAGACTTATCAAACATGGGTGCCCTAGTTAGATCCCCTACTTCATTTGGTTCCCATGCAGAGATTTTTCCATCAGGACCGGGAGTCCCTTCCAATTTGTACTTGACTTTATGCTGAGCCTCATTTCTCATTAATAAACATGTGACCTTTACCCTGTGGACTCCCAAATGAGTTAATTTAAGCTCTTTTCCATCTCGTCTTTAAAAAGCAAAAAGATTGATGAGTGATTTGTCCCTTTCACACTCATTAAATTGGATTTGAAAGGTCATGAGTCTTAGTTAAGATCATGAGCCGAGTGAACTTGTTATTTTCATACTCGTAAATTGGATTTGAAAATACGTCTACTTGGCACAAGTTTACCCCTTTTTCACACCAAGTAGACTAAAAGACATAAAAAATGACATTTTTTGGCATTAAGTTGTGATTGCATCTCATACCTTTGCTTGCAGTATTGAACCTATAGTCGGTTCTCACTTTGCGTTATAAACTATTTTCCTCAATAGTTTTTCATCCTCAACCAAGCAGAGCCTTGTTTATATCCTTCGCAATTTGACACCCTATACCTAGGAGGGAACATCCCCCGAGTGTCCATCTCCCGCATGCACTTCCATGCATTGAGCATAGGTATGTTCCACTGTTGGAGCTAGTTTTGCTTACTTGCGACACTCGTTTCCTCCTCTGTATCATAGAATTTGTTTGTTATGAAAAAAGAAAAAAAAGACGGGTGAGAAGGGAGTACTATATTATATTTGGCAGCAGTCGTGTCACCTTTGAACATAACACAAAAGTTATTTGAGTCCATTCATCATAATTTTGGGATTATCATGGCCTTAGGAAGTTGAACTCGTCACAGAGCCTTCTCTACCAAATGGTTATTCTTCCAGTCCCTATAAAGAACTTCATTGATGCCTCATGCATCTCATGATTTTATCATCGGGTCTGTGCTGCCAGATTCCACCATATGTCTCATGCTCTTGTTCAAAGGAAGTCTATCAACCTATGTCGACCACTCCTCAAAACTCTTGACTTTGCATGTCGGAAATACCCTCAGTTTGTAGTATAATCACATGATACTTTAGTCCTATCATGCACCCTGACTCTACTTTCATCATTGGTAGGTAACCTTGAACCCAACAGTCGACATTTCATCATTGGTCATTGAATGGGTGGTTTCCCTTGTGTTAAATGACAAGACATCTATTCCCACATTGGAATT